>JAGFPH010000610.1:42835-52959 GCA_018207615.1 Philaenus spumarius | reverse complement strand
AAAATATGCTGTTTCATTGGTTGAAAACTGTAAAATTACAAGGGTTTACAGAATCCTTTATATTTTCCAAACTACAAGAGACACGTCTGATTGGAAGGCTGTTTTAGAAAATTTTAATCTTGACGAAGCTGAAGATATCTTTATATTAGTGTCAAAATATTTCTGTCAAGCGATATTAAGCCTTAAACTAGTGACGTATTTTTGTAATTACTTATATCTCCCGCGGCGACAATGATTTAGAAAACTAAAATTTTAAAACGATGATTGCATATATAAATATACGTTTTAGAACAAATTTGTAAATACAAAAATAAAGTTTAACTCTTTTCCTTTCCAACGGTTTTTGTTTTATTGTGATTGGATGGTTTTTAATGGGTGAAATATTCAATACAAGGTTGAGTTGTCACAGATTACTCAATTCACTACTGCGGCAAGCTGAAACCACTCAATCCAGTAGTCTAACCAACAACGAGATAAAAAAAATTGTAGATAAAAAATTAAATTATCTCTCTACTGCAAAAACATGTCATTCTAGCAATAACACTAGTACTGCGCATGTGTCAGAATCCAAGTCGCCACTACCTCTACCACCCCACCACAATCCAAGTAGCAAAAAGCAATAAAGCCTAAATTAGTGAATCGTGAATACTGTTTTACAGAAAAACTATTCCTTTCCATAAATTAATGGTTTAGAATTATGTTAGTAGTCCTATCTGAAATTCTCTTTGTTTTGGTTATTCCATCTGTGCTATATACGCTTCAAATATGCTTGACACAAACTCATCCACACAAAATGTTAACTATTATTTACTTGCATAGAGTATTTAATATATAACGACCAACTGATATATGCAGAAACCAACCTGTCTGTTGCAAGGCATACCGTTCAGGCTAAGCTGAGGTTTGCTCAAATGTTTGTAGAGATAAACCAATTAGTGAATGACGTTGAAATGTTCGAGTATTGATCTGGAGGTTAAGAGGGATAAAGGTTAGGTTTAGTGGTTTATAATGGTTCACTCGACCATAAAACGTAAGCATGGGGTTGGAATTGCACTGTACAAATTCTGCTTGAACTATTTAGGTCAGCCGTTTGGACGTTTTGATCAAAACCCGGCTTAACAAAGCAAACAATGCGTACCATAAATGGAACGGCTGTCTTAATAACATTTTACGATTACTTGCGTGCTGCGACACTGGCTCAGTTTTACCACCAGTATTTGTAACTCTTTAGTTGATATTAATTATTATTCGTAGTACGACGTTGTTTAGACAATTTGTAAAAGATTTTTAAGCGAATTTCCATGGGAAAGTAAAGTCGATACTGAAATTAGTAATCATTTGGAATTACCCATGACATATAATCACCTAGTGCTTTGTAAAGGTTGGTTTTTTGGGTAATAAGGGTTGTGGCTGATCGATACTAAAATACTCAAAGACACATATTATATATTTATCACGCTCAACAAATTTTCTGTTAAAAAGGAATTAAATGTATACAAGCAATGGTTAAATACACGCTGTTTATTGGCGAAATTAAATAGGAAAGTTAAGCTATTGCCGTGACACTTATGGTGCGACATAAGGTTGGGAGTGTTCAATGAGGTCCGATTATGGTCCCCGCAACACGTTTTGGGGTGTCATTAACCCTCCATCTGGCAGTTAGAAATTTCTATACTGGCAGGCACGTTTTTACTACTCGAACACATTGTCATTTAAACACCTGCATAATCTAATCCATTTTAGTAAAGTACATACTATTATACATTTTCGTGTTCAGAAAAGTACAGAGTACATTTCTGTGTACTTGATTTTTTTGAACAATTACAAAAAATTGCGTCACAAATAGAAAAAAACTATTTTGGTAAATTGAAATGTCAAAAGTTGACTCTTTGGAAAAATGTAAAAAAAATTGCATAATAAATCTAAGATATACAAAATGTAGACAAACTAATTTTCTACAAGAAACAATAAAAAAAGTTAAAATTTTTTTAAAAATACGTTTATGGGAAATAAAATAGTAATTACTGGGAAATTTGCAAAAAATTACCTTCTAGTATTAAAACATTTATAAAAATGTCAATATTCATAATTAGTGTTTCTAAACTATATTATACTAGAAAGGATAATATATCCTACAAAAATCACTTCAAGTGTACATTTTTGGGGTATCATATAAATATATATATATATATATATATTGTCTTCTATAAACTAGAATTGGTTTTTCTACGAGTAAAACATTTCATAAAAACACAAATATGTTTGCAAAAAGGCATCACAAAAAGAGGCCTAATCTTGTTATGAACATTCAAAAATGTAATATACAAATTAATTAGGAAGTAGGAAAAAATTTATCTTCTAGAAAATAAAATATGGTACGGAGGCATATTCCTAATTTTAGCCATGTTGACAAAAAAACAAAAATTATTTACAAAAAGACATCAAATTAAGCCTAATTTTGTTCTAAATTATACACAAATTATTTAGTAAGAAGGGGAAAAAAATGTCTTCTAGAAACTACAATATGGTCAGAAGGCTAATTGCAAACTTTAGCAATTTAACCTAGATCAGGAAAACACAAAATATGTTTCCAAAAACGCTGAAAATGAGGCCTAACTTAGACTAACATATAATACACATATTATTTGGTAAGTAGGCTATTACAGTATAGACAAATTTACAGTTTCAGTCTAAAAAAAACTGGAAAAAGAGTGGGCTAACTATGACAAGTAGTCTGACTAAAATATTTAGGCTAAGTCGGAAAAAAAGCGGTAAAAACTAAAAATGCAACAACTTCACAGCCTTCTGTAACAACGAAGGACTGATCAATCCTTATCGATACTTATGTCAATTTAAAGATAATTTCAATACGAATCGATTGTTATACAGCACTTACTTACCAACACAATATTACTAATAGATAATTGCTGAAAACTAATCGATACTTATATAGACTATTTTAACGTATAAAAACTGGCTTTGCATAAACATTTGTAACTATACATTGGTAAAAGGCATTGACAATCAGAAAAAAGTTTTTTAAATTAGAATATATGACCTATGCAGTGATATAATCAAAATTATTCCAAAACGAAATTTACCCATCAAAACTTGTGTGGAAAAGTGAGCATTTTTTTCGTGTTCTCTGGCATCAAATGAACTCAATTTCATTCCTACATTTCTTTCATGACTTTGTATATTTCTTACGTGTTTATTATGTGTCATAATGTAATAAACTATATACCAAATTAAACTTTAGAATGTTCTGAATACAATCATATATAATATGACCTATTTTAGTATTACCTTAGATACTCAAACTTCGATTTAAAATATGCTTGTTAAAAGAGTAGCTCAGCTATTCTTTGCCAGTACAGAACGGCTTTAAAAGAGTAGCTCAGCTACTCTTTGCCAGATAGAGGGTTAAAAATGTTTATACATGGTGTCTTGCAACCATATGAACAAACTTTATCACGTTATTCAACATGACAAAAGAAACAAAAAATGTAACATAACATGTGTCCTATCTTATTCCGTTTTCGGTCTGTCTGTCTGTATGTGTTTTTTACAAAATACTTAATATTTTTAGAAGTAGAAAAGATCTTGAGCTCAAACTTTGTACACCTATTTGTTGCGTAATCTTTTATCACTGTACTAAAAATTAGAACAATATTTTAATTATTTTCAAAATGGCGGCCGTTTATAATTTTTAATGTCAAATATCTCAAAAACCGCTAACTTTACAAAACAAACGGTACCAGGAACTGGCACATACTTTCTCACAAATACATTTAGATTACTAAACAGATTCACTGTGACTTGTAGGGTGGGGTAGGAGAGTTTTTTTTATTAAAGTTGGAGATTAACTAATAAATATTATTATTATTAATATCTAGAGAGGAAACTATTCGATCGATTTCAAAAACATTTGCACCAAACACGTCAATTAGGTCTTTATAGATGCACGTAAAAAGGTTTTTAAATTTTTTTTTAAACAACCCGTTTTATGGCCAAAATACCCCCAACAATCAGTTATTATTATTGTTATTAACTAAACGAGAATTTTTAGAAAGATGCGGGTTTTTTTATATGGTAGGGCACATTAAAGGCTACAAATAAGCCAAATTTTATCAAAATCGTTAGAGCCGTTTTTTTATAAAAAAATAATAACTGATTTTTGGGGGGGTTTTTGGCCAAAAAGGGGGTTGTTTTTCAAAAATTTTCAAAACCTTTTTTCGTGCATCTATACAGGCCTACTGGACATGTCTGGTGCAAATTTGGTTGAAATCGATCTAATAGTTTTGTCTCTAGCTTTGTATACTTTTATTAAAGTAGGCGATTAACTAATAAATATTATTATTATTAGCTAGAGAGTAAACTATTTGATCGATTTCGAACAAATTTGCACCAAACACGTCAATTAGGTCTTTATAGTTGCACGTAAAAAGGTTTTGAAAAATTTTGAAAAACAACCCCCTTTATTGCCAAAAAAACCCCCAAAAATCAGTTATTATTATTATTATTAGCTAAACGAGAATTTTTAGAAAGATGCGGGTTTTTGTATATGTTAGGGCACATTAAAAGCTACAAATAAGCCAAATTTTATCAAAATCGTTAAATCCGTTTTTTTATATATAAAAAAATAACAGATTTTTTGGGGGTTTTTTGGCCAAAAAGGGGGTTGTTTTTCAAAATTGTTTAAAACCCTTTTTCGTGCATCTATATAGGCGTACTGGACATGTCTGGTGCAAATTTAATTGAAATCGATCTAATAGTTTTCTCTCTAGCTTTGTATACATACAGACATACATACAGACATACAGACATACATACAGACATACAGACATACATACAGACATACATACAGACATCCATACATACAGACATACATACAGACATACAGACAGACATTTTGTAAAAACCACTTTTTTGGACTCAGGGGGTCCCAAAACGGATATTTCCACAAAAATCTCAACATCGATTTTTTTTGCGATCACTATACTTTCTCTATACTATAGTATAGTGAGAAAGTAAAAATCACAAGAGACAAAAAAGTTTACTTTTTTAATGACAAACTCGACGATTTTTTATTTTGTCTGTAGACAAAAGAGATATTGACAAAAAAAAAGGAAAAATGTATTTCTTGGTAGTTGTCAACAATCCAGAATTACTCTAGAAACAAAATATTTTAAAGTTATTTTGAGCTAAAATAATGAGTTATTTGCATAATGTTCCGAGCACTTTCTGAACTGATTCCACTAGCAAAACCACAGAGCATTGAGTAATAATTATTCAGTGCTCTGTGAGCAAAACTAACGAAAAAAGTTAATTTATTCATAGGTCTGGAAATGCTTCGTTAGAGAGTTACAGCTAGCGAAAGATTTCACCCGTGTTTCAGATTACTCACAGAAACGAATCACTATTGAAATATGTAGGGCGTTAATTAAGGTGTAAAATTTAATTTAATTTACGTAAAATGAGCAGATAAATTTAATAAAATATTGCTGTAACTGCAGTAATTATTACAATATTTAACCCAAAACGCAAAATTCGGTCTAAAAAAATGTTTTCTGTAGAGTTTTAGTACATTAATTTTGTGAAATGGGTATAAACCCTAATTTTAAAAATTCGCTCAACTCACTTCAGCTTTTATTGCAGTTTTAATTCTCTTTCCCTCAATTAAAACTTAAATTCTGGTCTGTACCGCTATTTAGTAGCGAATGTATTGTTCGTTACGATTTATATTTCTGCAGATCGCGAAATTTACGAGCTAGTCAGAAAACACCGAGACACTTGTTGTTCATTAATAAAAACACTAAATTAACTGGAGGCCAGATAAAATTAAATTACATAAAAAATAAACGGTACCAGAAACTGGCACATACTTTTTCACAAACATATTTAAATTATTAAACAGATTCACTGTGACTTCATAATTGTATTAAAGGAGGAGATTGGATACATTAAAGTTGCAGATTGACTAACTATAATTATTATTAGCTAGAGAGAAAACTATTCTATCGATTTCAAACAAATTTGCACCAAACATGTCAATCAGGCCTGTATAGATAGATACACGATAAAAGGTTTTGATAAACAACCTCCTTTTTGGCCAAAAACCCCCAAAATTCTGTTATTATTATCTAAACGAGAATTTTTAGAAAGATGCTGTTTTTTGCATTATGGTAGGGTACATTAATTGCTACAAATAAACAAAATTGTATCAAAATTGTTAGAGCCGTTTATTTTTCATAAAAAAATAACAATTCTTTTCAGGGGTTTTTTGGCCAAAAAGGAGTTTGTTTTTCAAAATTTTTCTAAACCTTTTTTCGTACATCTATACAGGCTTAATTGACACGTTTGGTGCAAATTTGTTCGAAATCAATCGAATAGTTTTCTCTCTAGCTTTGTATACATACTGACATACCAACAGACATTTTGTAAAAACCACTTTTTAGACTCATAGTGTCCCAAAACGGAGATTTCCACAAAAATCTCAATATCGATTTTTTTGCGATGCGATTACCCTAGGCCTACTTTCTCTATACTATAGCATAGTGAGAAAGTAAAAAATATTTAATTAAATTACAAGTGAAAAAACATAGACCAAGACCCGAGTTGAACCCGGGACCTTCAGGTTTCCGTCCTGATGCTCTACCATCTGAGCTACCCTGATATCTACCGATATTGGTCGATGTTATCTCACTTGTACGGTTTTTACTGCTGCTGAAGGTCCCGGGTTCAACTCCCGGTCTTGGTCTATGTTTTTTCACTTGTAATTTAATTAAATATCCCTTGTTGAGGAAGTGTGTAAGCGGGGGGGGGGGGGGAAATAAATAAATATTAATTAATTATCAAAAATTACTAATCTTTAAATAATTGTCCAACTGTGGTATTAAAAATAACAATCAAATGGGGTTAGAAAGTAAATGAAGTACAGGGCTGGGACTGCTGGGAGTGAAATCTCGGATGTTCACTATATTGACTCTTTAAAATTAAATGTTTCTAAATCCTTTCTTAGTGTGAGTCAATGATCCGATAAGTATATACCTTTAAATTAGAGTAGTTGTATCTTTAGCAGTTTTGCTCCACGTTGATTCTGTGCCAGTCAGTCAGGACAAAGCCGCTTATGTATTGAGATTTGTATTCAGTGGTATTCAGTAGAAATTGTATTTCCTTGAAGTTTATTAGGAACTTTATCCAGCATTGGGGGATCGTTCCGCTCGCAATTGGACAGAAGACCGACACACGTAACATTCCCCAGGGATAGACCCACAAATACGCGTAAAACAATAAAGTTCCCGTTCCGACAACAATGTTTCGCTAAAGTTGGTAACACTGATGTCAACACATTTAGACGTTTTTAACCTGACTTTGTCCCTTTTTTTTAACTATAAATTTGTGTCATAAGGCAAAAAAAAATATTAAAGAGCTTTGTCTAAACTTAATACTGAATTCCAATTTACTTAGTTTTCCACTCTCCTTAATTTAGAAGTAGCCAAGGTTATATTCTCTTTTAATCTAGTAACACAACATTCTGTATTTGCAAACAGAGTGAAACGTGGAAATGCTTTTATCTCGTTTAGTTTATTATTAAGTGCCAAATGAAAATTATTTAGAACTAGTGAGACCCGGCAATGCTTCGCTATTCTAGGGCAACAACCCCCGTATTGGGAGAACTATAAATATACAATGCATTGCTTGCTTCGCACGCCAACCCCGTATTGGGAGTATTTTCAATGCACAATGCATTACGTGCTTCGCACGTCAACTCCCTTGTTAGGGGAATTTTCAATACACAGAGCATTGCGTGCTTCGCACGCCAATTTAAAACCTAAGTGCTATATGGACGCACATGTGCGTCCGCTTTAAAATATTAGTGATTATTACGTAGAAAGGTTCAAAAATAAAAAATAAAGCAATTTCTACTCATTTAGACTATAAATATAAAAAATAAAAGGTCAGCTCCTAGCGTAGAAAATACGAAATTTGCGTAGCAGTGAATTGTGTTTTAACTAACACAATTTAGTGAGAGAAATGCCCCTTGTACTTAAAATAAGTTTCTTATAATAGCAAATTGTCGAGGTTAAATGTACAAAATTTTTCAAAATAAATATGTGAGTTTCTAAGTGTATTTGAAAAAATAATGATCGTATAATTGGGACCTGAAATGCAACCCTTGGCCTTCGATTAAATAAACCTGTAGTTGGATAAACACAAATTTGTTAGTGTGTTAATAACAACAGAACATTAAAATAGTGTTAAGCACTTCCTATAGGCCTATTGTAATAGTTTTTAGAAAATGCCGGTTTTGGTAAGATTATTAGATTGTATTTTAATTTTTGTAATCTATAATAAAAACATTGACTAAAGTGTTTTGAGGTTTTTCGTACATGACACGTTTTGGGGTTTATCTAAAAAATAAATGTATCCTATTATTCTGCAGATTTTTTTTATAATATAAAATTTATTACATTATATGGTCTTGGTTCATTCTTGCAGCTCATCTGGTTCCTGAAAAATAGATAAGAACGTAAATCCCATAAAAATGATAGGTTCAAATCCACATCAGTGATTTTACCGTCGGGACAGCTTATGAAGGCCGACGGTCGCTGCGAGTGATAATAGCACTGGTGCGTATAGCCATAGATCCTAGGTTCGAATCCATTTCTAGGTCTAAGATGGGTTTTTTTAACTTGCAATTTAGTTAATGTAACTCGTTCTGGAGAATTTAATGAGTGATAAATTAACACAACTTGAGTAAGATTTAAATTTACTTCGTATTAGTTTATGTTCTTACTAGTTTGAGCCACGTAATATCAACAATTACTTTCCGTTATTCTATCCATGGTGACAACAAAACACAGGTGGAAATACTTTGTCCACCTCTATAAACTAACGGATTCTACAATGTCAAGGTAACGCATGCATGTTCAGCCGAGGACAAAAGCGAATTAAATTAAACTAAACGGGATAAAAACATTCTCACATTTCCAGCGGTCAGAGTTTAGCCAAGTTAAAACCTCTCTAAAAGCGATGTCATCAGTAGTGCCAACTTTAGAAAAAACATTGTTGCGGGTAGGGGAATTTTATTGTTTTCAGTTTATCCTGTCGGTACGGGGAGGGACTTTATCCCTTGGGATTGTAACATTTGTTGTTTTTCCAGGGGTGTGTCATTGATCCACTTGGTAAAATGGGTTTTACGTGTATAATGCCGGAACATTGTTAATACATATTGCTTTAGACTAAAACATGTTATTTCCGATCGTTTTAGGTTTTAAAATGTTGCTAATTAATTTAACACGGGAGTTACGATGGTTCAGTTGACTTGTGGTTCAGGCGGATACTTTATACGACAGGCTCCAATCCTGCTGCAGGCGTTGCTTTTTTCTAGAGTTATTTCAATCGCTGTTTTACTTAGTCTAACTGGCATAATTTAAAGGTGTTACAAAATAATAAATAATAATTCAATCACGCAGCTAAACCGCTGATGTGAATTTAGCGAATTTCTAAAACTAATTTATACGTTTAAGGGATTCAATAAACTATTTGGGAATTAGTCAAATCATGAAGGCCCTGAATATTTTAGTAGAATTTGCTTGCTAAATAAACGTAGGAAAAATTTATTAAAACCTGGCTTTTTAAGAGTTGGCGCCTCAACCTTGCGGCCTTGGACTATGGACTGCTGTAAATCTCCGATCACGTTTTGATCGATTTTGGAACCAAACGGAATATAAGGAAGTGTAAAAAAATTAAATATGCAGAATAACCTACTGTATTTATATTTGATAATATAAACTCAATCAATATACGTTCTAGTTCGGAAAATCTCAAAAAATCTTTCTCCTTTCAGTGCTTTCGCTTGTTGGATTTTTTGGCTAACGAACTCATCTTAGCGACTGCATACACTTATATAGGTACAGTGTATAGTATATAAATAACATTTTGAATGACACCGAGAAACGTGATCTGGGGACTATGATAGGTGCTTATTGACCACACCCAACCTCAGGTTCCACCATAAGAATCATTGCAATAGCTCATCTTTCATATGGAAATTCAGTAAAAAATAGACACAACTAAAATTGTGAGATTTGATATAAAAATACATTATTATGTTTGGA
>JAGFPH010000610.1:32014-42428 GCA_018207615.1 Philaenus spumarius | reverse complement strand
AGGGACATATTGCGTATGAAAACACTAAAGGTAGAATTCTGAGTGTTTTTATAACTCACTTCACTTCAGATTGTTTGAATATTTATGTTATTTCCATAAACAACTACACATATCATACAATCTTAAGTGAAAACAACTGAAATACATTTTGTATTGCATTTTCCGAAGATAATTTGCTTCGCTAGTTAGCGAATTTCAATAGGTAAAATGAGCTATTGCAGTGTTTCTTATGGTGAGATCTAGGTAGGAGCAATGAGTCAATGAGCACCGATCGTGTGAGCACCGATCGTGGTCCTCAGAACAGATTCAGTCCAAATTTGGTACACACGTTGATTTTTGAAGTGGATCGGACGAGTTAGTTAGCTAAAAAATCCAACAACCGTAAGCACTTTTATGACCTGAAATAAAGTTTCTTTTTTTAAATATTTGTCATAACAGAAATTTATTTAATTTAACAAATAGGCTAAATAAAGGAAAATATTATGTTCATTTGGTTCATACACGACCTTGTACTCATGTGGTTTCCCCAAAATCGGTAAAAACGTAGAATAACAAAAAAGTACTTGATTCAAAACCAAGAGGATGGTTTTAACGTAGGGCAGTTTCTGTTATAAATGAGATGCCGGGATACAAACTCCACGACCTAGCGAAGCGAAGGAGTCTATATTCCGAGGCCCAAGGTAAAGGTGCAAACAAAACCAGTTTTTTTCCACTCCGAGAGGAACGAAGCAGTGAGTGAGCCAGGGTTGGGAGCTGAAGTGTATACAAATTCTACTTATACATTTTATACAAGTAGGCAGCTATTCAACAGCTTCGTGAGTAGACCTAATTTTACAAATCGTTGGTTAAATCATATAGGCCTACACTTAATTTTGGAAATTCGCTCAATTCACGTCAACGGTTCAACTACGTGGTCGAATATTTGGTTCTTCAAATTAGTTGAAAAACGGATTAAATAAATTGAACTAATAATAATTGTACCCGCTGACATGAGTTGAGCGAATTTCCAAAATTAAGTTTATACGTTGTAGGCCTATAGAGTTTAACTATTTGGGAAATTGGTCTACACGAAGGCGTTGAACAGCTGCCTTATTATACATTGGGCTAGAGTTATACCCTATGATGCTAGCCCCTAAAACCTTTGGGTGCCCACCCAATCCTATGTCCAAGTAAGCATGTGGTTAACGGGCTTCAACCCTCGGTACCGATATGGGGTAAGGTAAGCACGTAAGTGCCGCCTGCCGGTCACTCGTTCTCCGAGGCTTGGAAAACCTTGCTATCAACGAGGACCTGCGGAGAATGTCTTGTACTTCTTGTACGCAGGGAATGGGATGGTATCCAGGAGATGTGAAATCCATTGGGATTCAACGAGGTGGTCCGGTGGACCTGAAGGATATCTCCGAAGACGTAGCTGGATTTTCTGGCGGGCCAGTAACCAGTCTTGCCCTTATAGTGGTGGACGTGTTACTATGGTCTCACGGCGCACATACTGGTACCACGGGGCTAAGGAGCTCTGCTGGTGGTTTAGGCCTTCAGTAACATAGCAACTGAGATTGGACTCGTGGGGGCAGTGACACTGTTAGATGTTAGATGTAATCACCCTGTACAGTCTCTGCAAGAGTGGGTGTTGGTGAATATTTAGATCCTAGTGCCTCAGTCCTAATCAATCGTTATTTGCGAGAAAATATCAGAATATACAGAAATTTGTTTGCATTGGCTTCGTCATGTGTCACCGCGGGATTGGTGAGCGAACCGGGTAGGGGAGTCCATTGTTTTGTAAATTGCTAATTAATTTGAGAATCAAAAAAGCTGTATGCAACTTTTTGAGTGATTATCAAAGAATACGTTCCAATATGAGTATTGTTTTAATCCTTGGTTAATTACAAAAATAATTATTCTTAATTTCGTGATAACTACAATAAGTAATACTAATCGATAATTAAGTAGTCCTACATTTTTGCAATGTTTATATAGTTAGCTGGTTTGACCTGCAAAGCTAATTTCCTAACTTTACTTTTAGGCTCACATCAGACTCGGTTTAACTGAGGATTTAGTAATTAGTTTATTTGAGCAGCGTTGCCAAACGACTTAAACTGTGCTCCATATTCAACATTTAGGTTTCAGGACTGTCATTTTATTTTAAAATAATTTGCATATATTTATTTTTAGTTTTTAGCTTTAAATAAATTTTGTAATAGAGACTTTTAGAGAAAATATTAGTCAGTATACCGTTTTAATACGATTAAGATATTAAACTCATTGGTAATGTTAGATACGAAGAGATTATTTTGTAAGGGCTATAGATTTGAATTAAATAAGAGAACAGTTGATTTTCTCCATTCCGACGACTGTTATAAATTAATATAAAGTTACAACCGACCGTCCAGACATTGGATATTGCAAAACTAAGCAAATGACTGGTTTGAGATAAATGTACATTTGTTTTAATTAAGAAACTCAAACTTAAGACGCAAGAAACTTTAAAATATTTAAAAATGGTATACAGTAATATGCTTTTTTTAAAAGTATTATTAGACATGGACTTCTCATCTGAGAAATGAAATAGGCATACACACACTTTATTTCTTCAGAAAAAAACTTTTATGTTATTACCCACCCAGATAAATTAGAACTGTTTGTTTAAGTGGTATTTTTAATGTTATAAACTTGTATATTTTTAGCAATTTTCATAGGAAAGATGAGCAATTGCAATGACTCTTATGGGTGAGTCCTAAGGTCGGGAGTAATCGATGAGTACCGATATTGGTCGCCAGAACTCGTTTTGGGGAGTCATTAAAAATGTAATATATGTATGCATATATGTGATCGAATACTAAAGGCCACATTTTAAGTTCGATTTGGTCCAAATTTGGTAAACACGTTGGTGGTTATAAGTCGCTCGGACGAGTTCGTTAGCCGAAACATCCGACAACCAGAAGTCAGTTTTTGAACTGGAATTACATTTTTTGAGATTTTTTCCTAAAATAAAACGTTTTTGGAGTTCTACTGAATAAGGAAATATAGAAGGTTTTTTGCAAATGATGTTCTTTTACACGATCTTATAGCCCGTCTGGTTCCCGAAAAATCTATCAAATCGTAAAATTCCATACAAAGTAGCCTGTTTAAATATACGTGGGGGCAACCCTGCGATACGAAGATGCGCGTGAGCAGTGACTGGAGGCTAAAACGCAAACAAATTCTGCTAATACATTTCGTACACGCAGGCACCTATTCAGCCTTTGTGGGTAGATCATTTTCCCAAATAGTTGGTTGAAAGCCTAAAACATATAAAATTAATTATTTTCGAAATTCGCTCAACTCATTTTGTATTTATTCTTTTTTTTCTTTTCTTTTCAGTGGCAGTGAAGATTTATTCTTTAGTTTAGTGAAAACATAATCTAAGTGGCTGAACTTTAACCTCCATTTTTGTTGTCTATTTCTCTCGTAATTTCTATAATTTTCGTTTCCGCAAATTTTTCTAAAATAAATCCCAAAATTTGGTCACGTTTTCATACTTAAGGGTCTACATAACATGGCGGCCATCTTGGATTTGTATCCCTTAAGAACAGCGTTAAATTCAAAACCATTTATTTCGTTTATTTTTTTTTTATCGCAAAATTGTTTGATCTCAAATACCTCCTGATTCTCTTCATGCATTACAAAATTCACTCAATACCAAACGCTGAGAACCGTTTACTATATTGCATCCCTAACCATTTTTACTTTCCAGTTTCATCCACTTGAACCATTCCCCGATTTAATTTGGTTTTCTAAGAGACTCGAAAGAGTTCGTTTTACAAAAAATCCAACAACGAAAGTATTTTTTTAATTTTTCATACTATAATGACATTTTTTCGGGTTTTTATCTACACACAAATATATATAGGAGAATTAATTGCTCGTTTTAGTATACGACCTCATTGACCGTCTGGTTAACCCAATATCGATCAAAACGTGAAATACCATAAAAGTAACCTGTTGAAATCCACGTGGATTGAGCTTCTGATTTTAAGCCGACGGTCGGAATGCAAACTCGCAAAGCAAGTTTTTCCGCTTCTAATATATTTTTTACAAATAGACAGATTTCATCTGAGCTGTGAGCAGCGCGTGAGGGGAGGTACAAGTTTAAAGTTTGAGGCCAAGGGGGGAATGACAGAGACATTGTAGGGGAAACGGGAGTCTAACAACACCCGACGCAGACTGAGCAATTTAAATGCTTCCCCCATCACCTTACTGACGCCTAGACCCACTGCGCACTTAAACTCCACATCTCAGATGAAACTCCTCTACTTGTACATGTTGGCAGCTATTCAGCGCCTTCGTAAGTAGACCAATTTTATAACTATTTGGTTGATACACTAAAATGTATTAACTTGTGTACCAAGTTTTTTTTTCCTTATTCAATAAAAAATTAATAATTAAAAGCGAATTGCAAGCCTGATCCGTAATTTAATAAAGATTTTTTTCCCCACGTAGGGTAACTACAAAAGATAGATTTGTAAAATGGTTTTAAATGAAGTCATGTCGAAGCGCTCAGCTGCAAGATATTCCGCTATAGGGTGAAGCGGGGAGCCACCGGTTGCGTATAGCAAATAGATACAATGAAAGCGTTAGGGCATTCGGATTAAAAATTCAAATAATATTTGTGCTGCACACAACGTACTGAATATTAAAATTTGATTCATAATTAATTCATGAAAATTAATCGGTGTCAGTGAACAATAGATTTTGTCGAATGTTGAATATTAATCAACAAGCCAAGGTCAAAGTCGATATAAATTCAATGACTAGGCATACAGTTAGTAATTACAGTAAACTGGAATTATTGGGAAATGTCTTGCTCTGTCTTAGTTGTTCCCTGTATGTGTAATGACTATTTGTATTTAATCTGATGTAAGCCTATATCTATATAAGTAAAACTGTAAATGTGGGTAAGTTCAAAATCGATAATCACCGAAAGTTCTTCGCCGATTACTTTGAAATTTTGACACAGACTTCATCAACAAAAAATCATTAAAAAACTAAAAATCTAAAATACATTACTTCTGGTCAAAAAACGTACTGTCGGTTTTTGAATTTTCTGGCTCACCAACTCTTCCTAGCGACTAAGGAAACCAAGTTTCGTCCAAATTGGAGGAAAGATGCGGCCGTTATATAAGCCCAAGCATATATACATATATTTATGTACAATGTTTAATGACATAAAATGTGCTCTGGGGACCATGATTGGTGCTCATTGACCACTGACAACCTTCGGTCTCAATATAAGAGTCGCTGCAATCTTTCCTATGAAAATTCGCTAAACGCAAAACAGAAAAGCCTACCCATTTTAAATCAATCGAGTATTGTAGCAAGTTGAAATATTGCTTGAAAGAATTTCAAAATGTTTTTGACGTAAACCACTTTCAGAAAGTGTTCTATTATGCACTTAACTAAAACTTCCCCAACAATACAATTTGAATGATTGACACTTGCATGTGATTCCAACAAACATCCTACAGTCCAATAAAGAAAAGTAATTCGATTTCGCTAAAGTTTGTTTTTACGTCAGGAATGTTTGTTGTGTTGCAATGCTCATTAGCGATTTGATTTCCTAGGACGTGTTATGGTGCCCATGATTGGTGTTCATTAACAACTCCCGACTTTAGGTCTCACCATAAGAATCGCTGCAATCTTTACTAGGTACTGAAATTTCCTAAAAATGTGTGCTATACGATTTCGTCTTCTGTAGGTTTAGAACAATAATTTTATAACAGCTGATCATATTTAAAAATACTGGAAATAAAATGCATTAAAAACAATCGCATTAACGGGTATAGAACGACCATTGAAAGGGTTTGAAAATTATTTCATGGATCAAAACACTTTCCGTAAGCAACAAAACAAACAGAACAACCGTATAATCGTTCGTTAAAGCCACTGTTGTTCCAGAAATTGTAAGACAGAGAAAAGCAGATCAATGATCCTTGTTTTGAAGACGCTTTATTTGCTCGTACAACCCTTGTTTACTTTGAATAATGGATCGTTTTGATTGGATCGTTCAACAAGGGCGCATCGGTTTGACGTGGGAGGTTTTCCTTTCAACAACAAATACTTCTTTCGCGGTTGTATGTTTCAGAACGTTGGAAGAAAGCACGAATGAATCCCATAAAGATATTCAACCTAAGTCAGTTTTTAATAAGTTTTTCACAGGCTTATGTTGTTAATATGGGGGAACAGTCAACCATTCTTAAAAAAACTGTTCTAAAAGAACAGATAAATATCACCATTAAAATGTTGGATGTTCAGCTAATATATAAGGTTTCATAAAAGTGTTTAATTCAAAATGAAGAAAGATATAGCAGCTATATTAAGTGACGATATAAAAGTATGTTTTAAAAATAATTTGTTTCCATTTACAATGTTTTATTTAGCTGTAAATATAATAATAGATCGATCGCAAAAATAAATACTAATGCAAATTCAAAAACGAATAAAATGTTTAAACTAATTAAACACTTTATTTAATTAGTTTAACAGCTTTATTTAACTGTATAATATATTATACAGTACAACCACATACGTTGACACACTCACTAAGAGCGTAAATGCTGACCAAGGAGCGGGAACATAATGCAGAGCATCGCATAATGCTGACTGGGAGAGTAAAAGAACAGTTCAACAGATGCTAGATACAGCTAGGCTAGGCTACATCACGGAAACCAGGGCTCTATAACAAGGGCCATACCATTTTGCTAATTTACGGTGACCCAGTATCGATCGCCTATGACGTTACCATGCTGACACTGCACCAGCTGGTAATATTTCAGTAATGTGCGCGCTGCCTTTAACTCGCTGTTGTAACTCGATGGAAAAGCTTCAGTAAAATAAAACTTAGATATTCTTAATCTAAATAAAGTACGGATTCTAACAGTATAAAAAACTTTAATTTTAACAGATATTTCGAATTTTAATAATTGAAAATATTTGAGAATTATCACTGAATGACATGGAAAAGTTACTAAGCGAGGAATTTTTTTATTTTTGGTTTATAAACAAACTTCCAGCGGGAAATTTGTAGCCAATGAATTGATCTAAACTTTTCAATTCACCGATTTGTGATAAAATGATTACATCATTATGAAATCGTTTTTAAATGAGCGCGAGGAGGTGCAAAAACTAATTATATAATTTATAATTAAAATTTTATATTATTGAAGTGGACACAAAAAGTTAAGTTGGAGGTTAACTTTTAAAAAATAATATTATTATTACGTACATTCAAAGAAATAAAATGCTTACTTTTTTCTAACTGCATAATTACCTTGGGACAAGTGATTTACTATATTACCTTAAAATAACAATAGTACATAACCGTAATGGATAAGGATGTAAATATTCCAGTATCAAACAACAGTACACCGGGAGTGGCGACGCGTCACCGCTTCGCGCTCATTTAAAAACAATTTCATAATAATGTAATAATTTTATCACAAGTCGGTGAATTGAAAAAATTAGGTCAACTCATTGAATACAACTTTCCCGCTGGAAGCTTGTTTGTAAACCAAAAATAAAAACATGCCTCGCTTAGTAACTTTTCCATGTTAGTCTGTGATAATTTTTAAATATTTTCAATTATTAAAATTCGAAATACCTGTTAAAATAAAAGTTTTTTATACTGTTAGAATCCGTACTTTATATAGATTAAGAATATCTAAGTTTTATTTTACTGAAGCTTTTCTGTCGAGTTACAACAGCGAGTAAACGACAGCGCGAACAAGGAATCTGCTGCTAGTATTCGCAGTTATCAGCACAGTGACGTCAGAGTGAAACTGGTGGCACAGTGCCGAGATCAAAGAAACGGTTTAGCCCTTGTTATAGAGCCCTGACGGAAACAGTGAAAACAGATAGTGCAATCCTATTGGTTAGTCTAGTAGTGACGTAATACAGAGAGCATTATGAGGAGCAAGTGGAAAGGTTTCATCTCAGCTGTCAGCAGCGCGTGAGGTTAGGTACAAGGTTGTGCTTTGAGATCGCGTGAGGACTGACAAAGACATTGTAGGGGGAACCGGAGCCTAACAACACACGAAACAGATTGAGACGGCCGCTTCCCCACCACCTTACCTACGCCTAGACCCACTGCGCATCCAAACTCCACATCTCAGATGAAACCTGTCCACTTATACTTGTCCTCTTATTGGGCGATATGGTTGTGACGTATAAGTATATATTTAGAGAACTACAGTCCTCTGAAAAAACTGATTAGTTTAGATCTATATAATCGTTTTCGAAAACCTGTTTTTTTCTTTCTGGCACATCTCTTGTTGTTAAGTTTGTACCTCATAAAACTGAAAAAGTATACGTCTATAAACAGCTGTTGTATAATAATTGTGTTCCAAACATTTAAGTCTCTTAACCATTTGTCATGAAGTAAACACTAAGTATACGCTGTAAGTTATGAAGTGCCTTACACAAGCGAGGGTAAAATCTGACAAATAGTGTTGAGTCCTAACTGGTTATTCACTGATAAGTCCCGGTTCTACCTTAATGTATGACGTCATAGAGCCCTTACTGTAAGAGGTGATATATGAACTATTAGTGGGTGATATTTGAGGTAGATTTTGCCCCTTTCATGAGAAGTGGGAAGCTGATGTTGACCAAAATATTCTTTAAGAGGACGTTGTTCCAACATGGCACGTAATAAACAAAATTATTGTTATTCAAGGTAACCGTTAAATGAAAATGTGTTTATTGTATATCACGCACGTTTGCAATTGTACGTAAATATCCACTGTACATATTCTGCACATTTAAATTAATTAGTAACTAGGCATTGTTCAAGTAAGTAAACTGACAGACACTAAAATAACAATCTAGATGTTTAACGTAAAAGAACTTAACAACAAAAATTTAGCGTTAAAATATGTCAAAGATTTTAACAGGCGATTTCAGAATCAGTACATCTTGTAAAGCTGTATACATATAGTCAGCAACAACTAACCACTGTGGAACGTTCTACAATAATTATTTTTAAAACTTTGCTATTGTTAAGCAACAATAGATTTTTACTACGGAATGTGTTTTTGAATTTTCCGAAAGAGTTGTTCTTTGGCCTTATTTTCATTAATGAGGGAATATTACAACCAAAATATACTTTTATAATTTAAACTGTTACAGAAATGTTATAATTCGATCACGCAGCTGAAACGTTGAAGTTAGTTGAGCGAATTTCCAAAATGAAGTTAATATATATTATAATATCAACCAAATACTTATAAAATTGGTCTAATAACGAAGGCAGTGAATAGCTGCCAACGTGTACAAATATATTAGTAGCTGAAAAACTCGCTTTGCGATTCGGTATCCCAACAGTCGGCCTTGGATCAGAAGCTGCCCCCAGGTGGAATTGAACCGGGTACTTTTATACTATTTCACGTTTTGATCTATATTCTGGGAACCAGACAGTCAATGAGGTCGTATACAAAAATTAGCAATATAATGTACTATATATTTGTGTGTAGACAAAAACCCGAAAAAATTTCATTCTAGTACAAAAAATAAAATACAAAACTTTTGTTGTTGGATTTTTTGAAAAACGAACTCTTTCGATTCACTTATAAAACCAACTTAAATCGTGGAATGGTTCAAGTGGACGAAACTGGAAAGTAGAAAAGGTTGGGGACGCAATATAGTAAACGGTTTTCAGCTATTGGTATTGAGTGAATTTTGTAATGCATGAAGATAATCATGAGGTTTTTATTTTAAAAGTACATGTGTACTGTTTTAATATTGTAAGTATTATGTGTAATATTTGGAACTTTGAGTTATATGGTACTACTAGAGCTGACCCGATCCGGCTTTGCACGGAGAAACAAATCAACGTTAAATCTATATTAACTAAACAAATACAACAAAAAATACGTTATACTCTGTATTTCTTATGGGGATTTTTAATAACTTTGACCCCCCAAACGCCCCTAAAATTTTGAATTTTTTGGAAACCTTTCTTAGCGAGCACCTAGGACCCTAGAGGAAGCTACATTCCAAATTTCATTACAATCCGTTGGGTGGTTTTTGAGATTTCTTGATGAGTCAGTGAGTGAGGAGTATTTGGATTGTATATATATAGATAACTAGCTGACCCGTACGGCGTTGGTGGTTGGTATTTTCATTATTTTTAACGTAATTGTATTCTTTTTAAGTGTCCAGTCAGTGAATGGTATTTGGCTTTTATATATATAAATCTTAAATAATAAAAGCACTATTGTCATAATAATAAAAGATCTTAAATTATGATTTTAGTAACTTTGATCCCTCAAACCCCTCCTAAAATTTCAAAATTTGTCATACCCTTTCTTAGTGAGCACCTATAGCTCTAGAGGAAGCTACATACCAAATTTCATTCCAATCCGTTCGATAATTTTGGAGAAATCGT
>JAGFPH010000610.1:16624-31914 GCA_018207615.1 Philaenus spumarius | reverse complement strand
AGAGGAAGCTACATACCAAATTTCATTCCAATCCGTTCAGTAGTTTTGAAGAAAAAGTGATTTAATAAGTTTGATCCTCCCAAACCTTCCTTAAAATTTCGAATCTTTTTAAACCCTTTCTTAGCGAGCACCTATGGTCCTAGAGGAAGCTACATACCAAATTTCATTCCAATCCGTTTGGTAATTTTGGAGAAATCGTAATTTAGTCATATTTACCCCCCCAACCCACTAAAATTTCAAATTTTTTTAAACCCTTTTTTAGTGAACACTTATGGCCTTAGAGGAAGCTACATACCAAATTTAATTCCAATCTGTTCGGTAATTTTGGAGAAAAACAGATTTAGTCATTTTTACCCCCCAAACCCCCTTAAAATTTCCAATTTTTTTAAACCCTTTTTTAGTGAACACTTATGGCCCTAGAGGAAGCTACATAGCAAATTTAATTTCAATCCGTTCGTTAGTTTTTGAGAAATCGTGATGAGTGAGTCAGTGATTGAGTGAATGGTATTTCGCTTTTATATGTATAGATAAGGCTATGTTCATACATTAAAATATCTCACTTTCTAGTTGAAAGTAGTAATAATTCGATCACGCAGCTTAA
Source organism: Philaenus spumarius (assembly GCA_018207615.1). Taxonomy (NCBI): domain Eukaryota; kingdom Metazoa; phylum Arthropoda; class Insecta; order Hemiptera; family Aphrophoridae; genus Philaenus; species Philaenus spumarius. Next base: position 31,313 of record JAGFPH010000610.1, on the reverse strand, counting down.
CCGTTGACGTGAGGTGAGAGAATTTCAAATATTAAGTTTATATGTATTAAAGTTTCAACAAACTATTTGCTTAGTTGTTCTACTCTCGAAGGTGAAGAATAAATTAATTTATCTTAGATGAATTTGTTTGCACCCAGCCTCCAGCCACTGTTTACACTATGATTTATTCCTCTGCCAGCGGAAAAACTAGCTTCACGTGTTTACACAATTACCTTGCGAACTTTTATTATGGATTGCTTCGCTTCATTCGCAAAGGACAAACTTGCTTTGTATGGTACTGTTGTGATATTTTACGTTTCGATCGATTTTAGAATAACCATACAGGCTACAAGATCGTATAAAAACCAAAATCTGCAAAATAATCTCATATATTACCAATTTTGTATATATAAAACCTGTTTGATTTTGTTTGCTAAATACCTCATTCGAGCGACTTCGAAAACCAACATGTATACCAAATTTGGACCGAATTGAAAGTAAAATGCGGCTGTTAGAGTGAGCAAACATAAATATATATATATACATATAATTTTTATTGACGCGTCAAAACGTCTTCTAGGGAACATGATCACTGCTCATTGAACACTCCCGACCTTAAGTCTCACAATAAGAGTCACTGCAATAGCTCATATTTCCTATAGAAATTCGCTAATAAAAGTTGAGAGTCGCTTAAAATCAAGCGTTGACAAAGCTAGCAGCCGTCACATATTGTGCTGAGAAGGAAATTTAATTACTTATTGTAGCGTCCATTATTTAGGCATTAGAGAACAATGTCCTTTGTCGGGTTTAAACAAAAGGTGTGAGGAATATAAGGCGATTAAATGAAAACTGTTATGCAAGGAGACGTCGTAAACATAGGTGTGTTATTAAGGAAAGAGTTCATTATCACTTTTGAGGCTATAAATCAAATACTTGTTTTAATTATAAATTATATTATATTCTATTTTATTATAAACGCCTTTTATAAAATACTTTCTAAAATGGAGACATTAACATTGTAATATATATATATATATATTACCTTGTAGGTCTTGTGACTTCAATTGAGTTGATTCTTGACTAGTTTCGTTGTCTTGACCCATCATCAGATAATATTTATTTCACTCAGAGGAGCAAATTTTGGAAATATTTTCCATGAACTCAAGACTGTAACTCACGAAACAGTCTAATAAAATGCTTTGTAATACATGTGTGATTATATTCATTACCATAGCAACTTTAATCAGCATTTATAATCAGTTTATTATTTTTCAAAACCAACAGCTTTTTTAGGTTAGCTTGACTAACTTAGCCTAAACAAACAAAAACGAAAATCAACTAAAAATGCTTTGGTACTATATTTTAATTGAATTCAAACATTGGTTGTTACATAATATATATAAAACAACTGATTTGGATAATTTTAGCTTAGCTACAATGAACCAAAACACTTTTATTTGCAACCAATTGGTCTAATTTAGAATCAGATTTTTTACAATTCTTCACAACTATCAGTTTTTTTAGATTAGGTAAAAGCAAACAAACGGATTACTGTAATATCTATAAAGGTTTACAAACTATAAATCTAAATTTGTGTAGTATATTCTTAAGTGGCATACAAACAATTTTGCATGCGTTTACTTAAGTAAATGTAATGATGTGAAATTCCTACCCTTTAAATTAAATTAAGCAATAGCGAAGCATTGCTGGGTCCACTAGTCTCTAATATTGGAGGTAAAGAAATTTAAAATTAGTTAAATTATTCTTTATTTGGTTCAGAAAAACGCATAAGCCCCATAATGTGTTAAAACAAAGTGTTATTAGGTTTCGGCACACTTTTGGATAGATGTAAGGAAACAATAAAAGCCATGAAAGTTATTATTAACTAAATCGAAATCACTATCGGCTGATAAATCCACAACCAAAATAAATCACATTAACCCCTGATTGAAATAATTCGATCACGCAGCTAAACTGCTGACGTGAGTTGAGCGAATTTTCAAACTTAAGTTTATATATTTTATGGTTCCAACCAACCATTTGGGACATTGGTCTACTAACGAATAAGTCAATTAGCTTCCTGCTTGTGCAAAATATCCTTATATATAATACCCGAAGCAGTTTTTTTGTAAACACTACTCCTTTCTTATTTCTGGACCAAATTAAATGTTTGAGTTGTGAAAAAAAAAATCGTCTCATTTCGAAGTTTTGCAACAAGGTTTTAGATTTCAAAAATTCTTATCTTTAATGGCGTGAGCTAACCTCAAAGGTCGGGGTTTCCCCACAAGATTAACATGGAACGAATTTAAAAACCATTTCTATAAAAAACAGCTGTTTATAATAAGAAACAAACTAAACCAGCTGCTTTCGTGGATATAAATAATGATTTTATAGTTATAATAATGTTTATAATAATAATAATTTTAAAACAATTTCTATACAAAACAGTTGTTAATAATAAGAAACAAACTAATCCAGCTGCTATCGTGGGTATAATTAATGATTTTATAGTAATAATAATGTTTATAATAATAATAATTTTAAAACCATTTCTATACAAAACAGCTGTTAATAATAAGAAACAAACTAATGCAGCTGCTTTCGTGGAAGTAAATAATGATTTTTAAATGACATATAATACAGTTGATTCGGATGTCCAGCTTTTAGTAGAAAATTATATTTTAAGTTATTCCTATACTGAACCAACACATGTTTCAACACACACAAACCAATAAAAACTTGCGTTAAGGAATTTAGAAATATGAAAAAAGTATGTTACATCCTAAATAAAAATAAATAAGACATATAGTAGACCTATTTATTTATTGATAATGTACGGTAATTGATAGTTAATAACTTGTTGTGTTTTTGATTAAGTGTACACCTGAGCCTTACTGGTTATTTAAACTTTTATTATAACTGTTGTTATAAAATATACGATATAATTTGATTTGAACATTTAACATGATTTACCATCTTAGTTTTGAGGTTATTATTAATTCTACACCTTTATTATAAATAAAACATAACATATGTTTTTAGAAGGATTCATCGGGGGTTGGCGTGAGGAGCACGCAGGGGTGTCCCCTAGTATTAAATAAATTATTTTGCCTCTCAGCCTCCAGATCCGGATCACGCACTTCTTCGTTCCGCTAGATTTGCGAGTTAGCACCTGGACTAAGAGCTCGCAGGTTACGTACTAATTCGACTCGCTCCCTCAAACTCCCATTGTATGATACTTTTAGGATACGTTTACGGTATTCTACGTTTTGATAAATTTTGGGGGATTCAAGCGAACTATTATATTTAATAAGGTCGTGTAAAAAACAAAATGTTAAGCATAATATGCTACATTTATTTTTGTTGGTAAAACCCTAAAATAGGTTTCATTATACAACAAAACATATACAAAAATTACTAACGAACTCGTTCGAGCGACTTTCAAAACCATTGGGTGTACCAACAGATATATACAGTTTTAATGACAACTAATAACGAGTTCTGGGGACCATGATCGGTGCTCATTTACTACTTCTGACCTGAATTCTCAACCATAAAGGTCACTGCAATAGCTCATCTTTACTATGGATATTCGCAAATAAATTAACTAATACCCAATTAATTGCCTGCCGTTTATGATAAAATCATCGTTACTTGTAAAGTCTAATTTAAGGTTAGGTTTCCATCGTTAACGCGTTTACAAATTATTGTATCCATTTGAACACTCTGTTGACATTATATTGTCTACTGACATTCAACGTTGCAAACCACCTAAACTAACCTTTATCCAACTTAACCTCAAGATCAATACTTGGACAATCCTACGTCATCCGGTAATTGGTTTAACTTTGCAAACATTGGAGCCACCCTTAGCCGTAGGGGGTGAGACTAACATAAAATTCGAGCCTTGAAACTTTTAATTGAGTTAATTTATATAAATAAGAGTAATAATTCGTTCATGCAGCTAAGCCTTTGACGTGAGTTGAGTGTATATACGAATACAAAACTAAGTTTGTATGTTTTAAGTTTACAACCAACTATGTGGGAAATTGTTCTACTCACGAAGACAATGAATACCTGCCAGCGTAATAAAATATATTAGTAGAATTTGCTTCACTCGTAACGGAAAACTCCCTTTGCGAGTTTGCACCTCAACTTGCGGTCTGGGATTATGGAAATTATGCGGGGAATTTTACTAACTATAAAATTTACCAGATACCTTTTAATGTGTTCTTATAAAGTGAACATTGAATGTTAAATTTACAGCTATTAATATACCATCTGCAAAATATTTTAGTTAGCAAATTAAATAAGTCAGCGCCTTCGCGATTAAACCAATTAAACAAATAGTTAGTTGAAACAAAAAAGCATATAAACCTAACTTTCTAAATTAGCTTTAATACCCCAAACAATTTATATTTTTAGATACTTTCTTGAATGGTGTCGATTTTAATAGGTTAAGTACGAATTGATTTAAATTTATGAGTATTGAAAAGTTTTTGTTTTTCAACAATTGCTTTTAGTATTTTTTTGTAGACTCCCTCGGTAAATGTTTACTAAATATTGTGATTCTTTGCTGTTTAGTTACTTTTAACCTCTAATGATAAATTTGACCTTTACTGTTCGGACCAATAACATGTTGACATAACCGTATCCCCCAGTTTGTCCTATTCGGCAGCAGTTTCCCAGAAACGTTATTAATATAACCAAAATAAAACGCCGCAGGAAATAACATTCGTTCCATTGCGTTCTGCTTTGTTTCTCCAATTAGTGTTCCATTTGATCTAAATATTCATTGTACAAAAGTCGCCAGTGTTGCCTTTGTTCGCTTCATTTTAAAATCAATTATTTGTACGTACGTGAGTAAAATATAATATAACAGCTGATTTTATAAATCATCATTAATATTTAAACAAAACCTAGCGTAGATAATTATTATCATTATGTTAACAACTTCAATGGTTATAATTTCTTGTTAATTTAATTGTTTTAAATGAATGTTGTAGAACAAATGTATGCTATAAATAACAATTTATAAGATTTGTTTTGAGTTTATAAATTGTATATAAATACAACCTTTTATCATCTTTGTATAACATATAAACATATTCGATTATTCATTTCTCACTATAATATTAATAACTTCTAAATCATTTGATCTAACAATATGAAATAAAATGCAATTAAAAGATAATATTATTTATTTTAAACTGTTTTAAAATATAATACAACTAGCTGGCCCGATCCGGCTTTGCACGGATAGACAAATCAAAGTTAAATGTATACTAACAAAAAATATATTATATTAATTAATATATTACACTATGTATTTCTTATGGGGATTTTTAGTAACTTTGACCCCCAAAACCTTCCCTAAAATTTAGATTAAAAAAAACTATTTCTTAGCGAGAACCTAGTGCCCTAGAGGAAGCTACATAATAAATTTCATTCCAATCCGTTCGGTGTTTCTCTTTAGTAACTTTGACCCCCCAAATCCCCCTAAAATTTCGAATGTTTTCAAACCCTTTCTTAGCGAGTACCTAGGGCCCTAGAGGAAGCTACATACCAAATTTCATTCCAATACGTTCGATGGGTTTTTGTAATAACTTTGACCCCCCAAATCTCCCATAAAATTTCGAATTTTTTGAAAAACTTTCTTAGCGAACATCTATGGCCCTAGGGGAAGTTACATACAAAATTTCATTATAATCCGTTTGATGGTTGTAGATAAATCGTGATTTTGTAACTTTGACCCCCCACCCAAACCCCCCTAAAATTTCGAATTTTTTAACCCTTTCTTAGCGAGCATCTATGGCCCTAGAGGAAGCTACAAATCAAATTTCATTCCAATCCGTTCGATAGGTTTTGATAAATCGTGATTTAGTAATTTTGACCTCCCAAAACCCCCCCTAAAATTTCGAATTTTCGGAAAACCTTTCTTAGTGAGCGTCTAGAGCCTACAAAGAGTATTAGTGCCAAATTTCATGTTTGTAGGCCTCGTGGTTTTGGAGAAACTGTAATGAGTCAATGGTATTTGGCTTTTATAAGTATAGATAACGTATGGGAATACAAAATTTAAACAAATAGGCCTGCATTTTTGTAATCCTTATAATTGTACACATTTACCGAGTTAAAAATCTCCGTCTGGATAGTTAGGTAGGCCTAATTAAAGACTGTTGTAAAAACAATAATATTTTTTTTAAATTACGTATTTCTGATGTGTATCTAATTAATTTACCTGCGATTTTTCCCAGGTGCTTACTAGTAAAAAAGTAAAATCCATATCCAATTTTTTACATACAATAATGTTGTGTTTACTGTGTTTGTGTAGAATGCTGAGTTGAACAAAGCGATTATTACACATAACTTAACTATTATCCTTCATCTGATTGTTTTGACAGTTACAACATCTGATAGAGATCTTAAAGGGCTAAAAATATGTGGTTTTAATGTAACGTTTTTGCTTAATTTAGCTTTGAAATTTTCAAACAGCCGCCTTTTTGAAACTCAAGATGGATATGATCGCTTATTTTTCTTAAAATAGATCATTGATAGGTTAAACGTCATACCAAGTTTGAACTCAATCAATCAAACATTTCCGCGGATATGAATTATGTTTTAAAAAGACAAAATGACGGATATCTCGAAAACGAAGCTTGTTTTCTTATTTTTAGCTGTATAATCAGTTCCTGTATATCCGTTCCTCCTGAAACACCCTGTGTATGCCAGATAATCATTGTGCTATACAGATAGCGACTGGAGTATTAGCAATGTTTTACAAACTAATGAACTTGGCTTTGCATTTGCAAGTTGAAAGACTACTCGCATTTCCTATTGTTCGTGGTGAGAGGAAAAGTTACGATAGGCTTTTAAGAAGGAAAGTGCCTCCCCCCCTACCCTCGAGGGAGCAGAGCCAAGTAGAAAAGTCACTAAACGTGTTGACGCCAGTGATGCCAACTTTAGCAACAACATTGTTCTAGGATCGGAAACTTTATTGGTTTTAGTTTATAGTGTTGGAACCCCTGGGATTGTTATATTTGTCAGTTTCAGAAATACTAATAATTCCACTATAAAACTTGATGAAATATAGCCTATATTGATTTTGAAATAAATTTATTAAAAAAGTATTTATTTCTGTAAAACTTTTATCTATATATAAAAGCCAAATCCACTGACCCACTGATCACAATTTCTCAAAAACTACTGAACGGATTGAAACGAAATTTGGTATGTAGCTTCTTCTAGGACCATAGGTGCTCAGTAAGAAAGGTTTTAAAAAAATTCGAAATTTTAGGGGGGTTTGGGGTGCCAAAGTTACTAAAAATCCCGCAAGAAATACATAGTGTAATATACTTATTGATATAATACATTTTTTTGTTCTTATACATTTATCTTTGATTTGTCTATTCGTGCAAAGCCGGATTGAGCCAACTAGTAGTCTATATATATTTAATCAAAATACCACTCCCTGACTCACTCATCACGAAATCTCAAAAACCACCAAACGGATTGGAATGAAATTTGGTATGTACCTTCCTATAGGACTCTAGGTGCTCGCTAAGAAAGGTTTTAAAATAATTATAAATTTTAGGGGATTATGGGTGTCAAAGTTACTAAATATCCCCATATCTAACTTTGATTTGTCTCTCCGCGCAAAGCCGGTTCGGGCCAGTTAGGACTTTATAATTTTGCTACACCATTGTTTACATAGTATAGAATTTCTTAGTCGTTCTCAGAAACGACTAGGTAAATTTCATTATTTCTATTTAAAAAAACCTATAGAGAGGTTTACATAACGATCAACGTCAAATTGGAAATAGGCAATGATGATTTTAGAGAAGCAAGCATTAGAACAAAACTTATGATCTTGAAGTTTTACTAATTTAAATTACCATAATTAATTATTAAAAGAAATTTGTTATTCTATGAATTGCTTAGTGAATTCCACACGAAATATGAGCTATTGCACAGACTTTTATAGTATAACGTTAGGTCGGGAGTGGTCAATCAGAACCGATCGTGGTCCCCGAAATACGTTTTGGGATGCCATTACAAATTGTATGCATATATAACGGCAGAATTTTACGTCCATTTCGGTCCAAATTTGGTGTTCACGTTGGTTTTTTAACCAAAAAAGTCGAACAACTGGAAGCACGTATTTTGACCGATAAACTTTTGACGATTTTTCGTACTAGAATTCAACTTTTTGTGTTTTACTTACAAAATTAAATAAATGAGAATTTTCTTGATATTTGTGTTTTTTTACACGACCTTATAAAACGTCTGGTTCCACAGAATTCCATCAAATACCATAAAACTACACAAGAGGCGTTTTACCGTAGGGGTAGCTTGTTGTAACGAGACCGATGTCTGGGATGCAAACTCATTAAGTGAAGCAGTTTATAATCTGAGAATGAATGCAAAGTCGCAAAGCGAGTTTTTCCACTGAGATCCAAACGAAGCAGCACGTGAGCTGAAGCTGGATCGCTGGATGGAGGCTGAGGTGCAAGCAAATTCGACAAAAAATTTTTAGAGCTTCGTGAGTATAACAATTTACCAAATAGATGGCTCAAACCACAAAAGGTATAAACTTAATTTTAGAAATTTGGCCAACTCACGTCAGCGGTTATATGCGTGATCGAATTATTTGTATTTCAGACGTGTTCGATTTTTCCAAGAAGATTTTTTCGACAGTTTTTAATAATTTTGAAGTGAACTCCTCAAAATTTAAAATTATGGTCTTAGCATTCTGTTAGCCATTGAATATAAGTATTTTATGCTAGACGGTCATTTTTTCCACAGTTTACTTTTTAGCTTATTTCAAAATTTGTATTCGATATAATAAAGTAAAATACATTTTAGTCTAATTACGGGCGACACTTATAGATCCAACCACAGTTGTACGGACTTTGGCTGTAAAGGTAAATGTATATATTAACGCCGTGGAAGACTTTTAAAATTATAATACCTTTCAAGTGACACACAAAAACAATGCACACCAGTTATTAAATTACGAACCATATTCCGACCAGAACACCCTACACGAAAACGGGGGACATTTTGTATATACAATTTCCTTACAAACTAAAACAGGGATAAAAGTTTACTCTTCATTTCTATTGTTCCTGGTAAGTGGGAAAAGTTATGATAGGCCCAGAGAGCAGGACCAAGTTGAAAAGTCAGTAAATGTGTTGACGTCAGTGGTTCCAACTTTAGCACAAAAACACTGTTGTAGTAAACTTTATTGCTGGCAATTTATACAGTTTGATCTCTGGAGAATGTAACGTTTGTTGGTTTTCTGTCAAGTTGGGAGCACTGGCCTCTGCATCTCACACGCTGACTAAATATGAAATTAATTTGTATTATATTTGAGTTTTTTTAAATAGTAGTGTACATGGATTATCATAAACAATGACATAAACACGTTTTTTGAGGATTCATTCTTATAGATTGAAAATAGATTTCTATAATTATAATTAGAAAATTAAATTAAAAACTAAAACTTTTAAGTATCTTATTCATAGTGAAAATCTAATAATTGTTATTCTCTTTGAAATTCCTCCTATATTATTAATTTATTGAAGAATACGAGCTATTAATTTGTTAATTCAACTTTAATATCAAACAAAAAAACAATAATTAAAGATATAATTCCAAGAATAATAACGTATTGTGTTTTTTTTTTTATGTTGACTGAACTTTTGCAATTTGGTTATTGTAATTTTGTAAATATTGTAATATAGAGCTACATTTTGATAAAACTATTGTTGTTTATACGCAGGTGAAGTTGATAAGTAAGTAAGGTAAGGTAGCCTACATTAGTAGTATGATAAAAGCGATGATGTGATCTATATACAGGGTGTTTATAAAGTCCCTTTAACCCAGTTTACTATTTTGGTTATTGAAAATAAGTTAACAAAACTTTATATATATATATCTTGTGTTGCATAACAGGATAATTTTTATGACATATATGACCCTCTATGATTTTGGAGGAGGGCAAGGAAATTAAAATAAATTTCAAATACAAAGGTAGGACATGTAATACACCATTGAAAAGCTTATTAAAAGAGAAATGCAATGGCGAAAACTAGAGCTTATTATCTTGCTTCATTTCAAAGTAATGGGCAATCAAAGTTCTGGAAAATAATATTGTTATCCGAGCATCAAAGCAGGTTATTAATTTGTTAATATTATGAATAAGTAGGTTGTATGTTTTTCACAAGTCACAACTAACAGCTATATTAGTTTTGGTTGACAAAATAAAAGGGAAACAAAACTACGCTTATGTTTCAGTAGATTTAATAAACAGGTAGTACATTGTTTGGGCTTGCCTACATTAAGACTAAACTTTTAAAAGAAAATGAGGGAAAGGTAAGAGTGTTCAATAATCTATCTAGTTCAATGGTACTACATAATACATATCTCTCTTATTTTTCTTCTGAAAAGTACTGTCGTAAGTAGAGAAGCCCAAATATACTGATATAGGTATGCTTGTGCCTTATCTCGTATTTTTTAATTCTTTTTTGGAAAATGTTTGTCTTAAAGTAGGAAAATCCACAAAATATTTGTCTTACTAAGCGTTTTAGTGCCTCAAGACTAGTACTGACTTGATGAAGCAAGAAATTTCCATGAACCATACGACATAGTTTTTGTATCTTTTCAAAACTTGGATTTTTCCTTTTTCGCCCAAAGCTCACAAATATTTTGTCTTACTGAACGGTTATGAGTTCAGGTGGCGACCGCAGTAAAATTGTCGTTAATGGAAACCATGTACCTTATCAAGTAATTTTTGGCCCTTTTTCGTCATTTCAAATATCTGTAGCCTCCGTTCTGACGAGTAAGACAAAAAATTTTTCCACAACCCCACCCAAGAAATTAATGTAGTGCCTTCAAAAATGTTGTACCTTATCACGTGGGTTTTCAAGCCCTGGCTCCCTGTCCATAGTCAATCGTCATTTTAGTGAAAACATCATACTATGCAATATTGTAATCTGTTTCCATTTGCTTCATCGCGAGTCGTCACTAGGGCTGGCGAGCGAAGAGAGCAAGTTCGAATCCCGTTGTGGATCTACAACCAACACATGTTTTTCTTTAGTCAAAAGAGCCCAGCCCTTTGACATTTTCTTTTATAATGCATTTGAGAAATACAAATGTTGTTTTCATAATATATTTCGTACACCAGCTATTCAGAGCCTTCATGAGTAGACCAATTTCCCAAATAGTTGGTTAAAACTCAAAAACATATAAACGTTATTTGGAAATTCGCTGAATTAACGTCAGCTGTTCGGCCGCGTAATCGAATTATTTTGGTTGTACATCGGGCATCCTAAAGACTTATTTCATAGGCCTAGTAATATAATTAAATACATTGAGGTTTACGTGGTACATAAAGCAGAATTTTTAAGCATGCTGGAAAAAATCATAAAGTAACTTCAACTATGTTATTAGCTTATGAAATAAAACAAAATCAAAGGATAGAAACAGTGCATAACACTAATAGCAGTGCATTATATTCTTTGAAGCAGGGGAATTGAAGGATAATATACAGTAATGCAACAGCTGTTGATGCTTGAGTACCGAGTCATAGCAATTATACACTTTCAGTGTGTATAAGTGGTGTGTAATTGCAGAGGTGAACTTAAATGTAGAATGTTTTATTATACGGAAAACTTTGAATTAAATACGTTAAAATTGACAAAGGTTAACACGTTCACTGTGCTGGGAGCTGACCTTTTATTTTTTATATTTGTAGCCTAAATGAGTAAAAATAACTTTATTTTTTATTTTTAAAATTTCTCCGTAATATTCACTAATATTTCAAAGCGGACGCACATGTGCGTCCATAGCACACAGACTTAAAATTGGAGTGCGGATCACGCAATGCACTGTGTATTGAAAATACTCCCAATATGGGGGTTGGCGTGCGAAACACGTAAAGCTCTGTGTATTGAAAATTCTTCCAATACTGGTTTTGGCGTAAGAAGCATCAATGCATTGTGTGTTGGAAATACTCCCAAAACAATGGTTGGCGTGCGAAGCACGCATTGCATTGCGTATTGAAAATACTCCCAATACGGGGGTTGGCGTGTGAAGCACGTAATGCATTGTGTGTTAAAATTACTCCCTATACGGGGGTGGGGGGGGGGGGTTGGCGTGCAATGCACTGTGAGTCGGCCGCTTCTCATAGGGTTCAGTATCATCAAGCTCACATGTACGTATTTAGCCGTGAATGTGCTAAAGCGTTGAATAAATTGGCGCAGTATATGGAATTTAAAAAGTAAATTTACCAAAATCGTAGTAATGGTTTTTAGAAAGGGTGGAAAGTTGGCAGGTCAAGAAAATAAGACGTTTGGTAACAAACCTAAACGTATTGTAAATATACAAGGGAAGGAATTAATGGAAAATGTATCTCCTAATTCATCACTAAAATTAAAGAAATTCTGTAAAAATGAAGATATCAATTTAATTTTCTTTATACACTCTAGCCTTATGTTTATTGGATAAAAAAAGAAGAAATTAGAGATTTAAAAAAAATGTTTTTATGTTATAATACAGTAGTTAATAATACATAAATTGTTTATCTTTTGCGGTACATTTTTCAAATTGATACATCACAAAAGTTGGTATCAGATTTTAATGATCTTTATGCTGATATGTAGCTCAATAATTGCCCCTTATAGTTGTACACATGATCCTACTAAAAAACTCCTACGAAAATTCTTTACATAAAAATGTAAAGTAATTATTTGACAAAGTTTACGAAATCGCACGACTTTTTGAAGTAAACATTTCTTTAGGAGCACCGGGCACTTTTTTGATGAGGTAATACATTTCCTTTGCGTTTTTGATTTCGTCGATGATTTTTTTCTTTGTTGGTTTACACGCGTATACCAATATAAATCAGAAGTTTAATGTAACAGCTGATCGTAAAAGAAGAAGAAATCGACGAAATAAAATTTGCAGTGGTAAATTCTCTGGCTTAAACTCAATAGCCGCATTAGGCTGTCACGTCACGCTATTGATGAAATGGGCATTGTGCTTCCTTATTTTGTAAGTTCTGTTTAATAGTTGTATATTGTAATACCTCTAAAATGGACATTGCACTTCCTAACTTTGAAAGTGTTGTTAAATTAGTGTAATTGGTGATGCCTCTGAAATGGAAATTGCACTTCCTAACTTTGAAAGTTGTGATAAATTAGTGTAATCGGCTATGCCTCTTGAATTGAAATTGCACTTCCTAACTTTAAAAGTTGTGTTAAATTATTGTAATAATTGTTGATATCTCTAAAATGGACATCTATTGATTTCAATTTTTTTTAAATGCCTAACTTCGTTGCTATAGTAATGAATGTAAATACATTACAGAAATGCACTTGTAGGACCTTATTGAAATTTATATATATCTATAATACATATAATCCAAATACCACTGACTAACTCACTCATCACGAAATCTCAAAATCCACAAAACGAATTTTAATGAAATTTGGTAAATAGCTTCCTCTAGGGCCGTAGGTGCTCCCTAAGAAAGGGGTGGGGGCTTGGGGGGTCAAACTTAATAAAAATCCATAAGAAATAAATAGTATAATATATTTATTGGTATATTTTTTTGGTTAATTTACATTTAATTTTGATTTGTCTATCCGTGCAAAGCTACTATCGGGCCAGCTAGTATTTACCCCCTTTTATGATTGAAGTGGCCATATTTTCTAAACAATGCAGGAACTAACTGTGTAAGTTGTGAATTTTTTAGGGAAATTAGTTGAGAAGTTTTTGAGAATATAGAAAAAGTAATTCTACGAATTACTGTGTCATTTAAGGGTAGTTATCTGATTTAATTCCTTTGACTTAAGTAATCGAATTGAAAATAGTTGTTTTATATAATTTAAGAATAATAATAGTCTACATAGTTTTATCTTTATAGCTTGAAGGAAGTTACCCCAATTTAATATCTTTCATTGACACTTATATTTTATCATAGTTTTACCATAATAATGCTACCACATTTTCTAAACAATCCTAAAAATGTAAAATGTAATATTTTTTTGTTTAAAATTTTAAATGTTTAGTAATATTGGTTAAGTAGTTTTTGAGTATACAATTTTAAGGGTAGTTATAACATTTAATCCCTTTGACTTAAGTAATTGAGTTGTATATGTTTTTTATATTTTTTTTTATTTAACTTAAGAATAATATTTTTCAATTTTAGCTTTATAGCTTGTAGGAAGTTAGTTCAATTTATATTATTATTGTATAGGGGTAGCAACCCTATTTCATCCCCTAAGCTTAGACTCCAGTAACTGTAACGTCTAAACACTCCAGGCAGTAGTATGCATAAACTGTGAAATGTTTAGTGAAATCGGTGGATAGTTTTTGAGTTTTGCGAGCACAACGTTACAAAGGATTAATTTGTATTTGCAATACAGATGAATCACAACATCTGTATCAAAAGTAACTGACACGATACATCATTTAGTGACTGCTCAATATCAGAGAAATATAGTGATTGATTGGCTTAATAAAATGATGTTCATAATACAATAAAAAATGTGTAAATATCTAAGTATCTAGCTGATAGAGGATCTCGATTATCTGACCTAGCGATTGATTCACTGAAAAGTATTTATTGTACGACTGCGTTGTAAAACGACTATTCGAAGTACTATATTATTTAAAATAATCAACCTTTGCATTACATTCGGTTTAT
>JAGFPH010000609.1:478530-488540 GCA_018207615.1 Philaenus spumarius | reverse complement strand
CAGGGCCGGTGCAAGGAGTTTTTCCTGAACATGCGAGATTAATTTTTGGCGCCCCCCTCTATACACAACAACCCTCCTCCGCCCCTATATATGTATATATATTTATATACCTCCTTATTGCAATAAAAAATCAAATGTATACCAATTGAAATTATTTAATTATATAAAATAAAATAAAAATATAACATCGAGCAACAATTTAAAAAATAAAAGTAAATATAAAATATTTTCTATACATATACAGTGTATTCTATATATAGCTTCGGTCTTTTTGACATTAAATAAATGTATGATTTAAATGGAAAGTTAAGTGTGGGAGGGTGGAATACTGAAAACACCAAATTAATCATATTACAATATTTATTTTACATAATTTTAACTTTTTAACATCAAAAGGTAACATTGTAAGATTAACATTACAATATCACAAGTCAATTTGGTAACATCATGACAACGTGGTAAAGGTAAATGGTTAGGTATAATTGTCAATAAGATAAGGTAACATCGGTAATTCGGTGACATTGTAAGATTGAGGTTAATGTTAAGTTTTTACATTAATATCACACACACACACATATATACAAGAAAAATGGCATAACTAAATTAAATGAGAAAAAACTAAAATCGGACTTTTCTTGCCTTGATCTTGGCGAAGTCTCTCAAAATTGTATCTGTGCCTAATGAGTTGAGAACGTCGTTCTCAATCGCTAGTGTTGCCAACCCACTAAGTCGTTCTTGAAAAGTGATTGAACGCAGGTAGATTTTTATTATGCCTATTTTGAGTTTTGAAAAACTCCTTTCTCCACTGGCTACTGAGACTGGGAGCGGAAGAAGAATTCTTAAAGCAATAAATACATTCGGGAAAATATCAATCATTCCGTTTTGAGTCAGATAACTTAGTGTTGCTTCAGGCGAATTATCTTTAGGTAGCAAAGGTGATAACATAACGATCTCTTTCAGGAATTCCTCTCCATTTATGCCGCTCTTATTATTTTCTGTCAATACTGCTTCTAGATTCTTGCACTTTTCTTTAAGTTCTTCTTTTTTCAGCCCCCCTACCAGTTTCAAGTCATAAAGAAACTTTAAATGGTTGCCATGATCCCGTAATAGTTCAAATCTTTCATTTAAAGAGTTTATTGCCTTGTCCAAAGCAACAAAAAAGAAATCTACTTTAAAGGACTCTTTCCCGGACTTAACAGGTTCGTCTTCGCTCTCATACGAAAAGTGCCGTTTACCTTTCTTGGCCTCACTTGGACTTCAATGGGGAATTCCGGTTGCAACATTTAGTTTTTCAGCCAGCTCCCTTGCGTCGGTCATTACACTATTGAGTCCATTTTCGGACCTCATACCATTCAGAAACTCTTTGGTATTTTCAATGAGTTTGAGAGTACTTGGGAGATTGACTTCTTTTTTCGGAAGTGTTTTACTAACCAAGTTCACTCTATACAAAATCTCATACCAGGTAATTAAGGAGCAGAGAAATCGGAAATCCTTTAACTTCTATAAATAGATAACAGGCTATAAACAGGCTATAAATAGATAACAGGTGTTGTACTGTTGTTATTGACACATAATTATTACATTATTAATGTTAGTGAAGTTAGTATAAAATGTATGGTGGTATCGTCTTTAGGGGGGCAAATTTTTCATTGAAACCAAAGGTCGCCGATTTTGAAAGGATGGCGCCTTAAACTGGTGTATGTGGTCTTATGTGCCCGTAAAGAGGCGCCAAAAAGAAATATGGCATTTCTTTTAATTCCCGAAAAGGGCGGTCGGGGCGGTCGCGTTTTTAGGGGGGGGGGGGCGAATTTTTCACTGAAACTAAAGGGCGCCGACTCTGAAAGGATGGTGCCCTATAACAGTGTATGTTGTCTGTCCCTAAAAAAGCGTTAAACAGAAATAGGGAGTTTCTTTTAAAACCCGAAAAGGGCGGCCACGTCTTTAGGCAAACTTTTTTCGGTGCAAAAAATTTCGGAAATTTTTGAAGGCGCCTTGGTCTTGAACTTTTTGCCAGTGCTTCGGCGCCCCCTTCCTGGCGGCGCCCCATGCGTCCGCATGTTCCGCATGGTCCTTGCGCCGGCCCTGAATAAATCCTGTAAAATAGTGACATCTGATTGGAAGGCACCATTAGAAAGATAAAAAACTTGACGAATCCAATGGTAGCTTTATAATCTCGATATAAATACTTCAGTAGGTGGGCTTGAATGTTGAAGAAATGGGAAATAACAGTACAATTAATTGTATGCAGATTCGTGCGCGGAAATAACTGTAGCACGATATGCATATTTTAAAACGATGATTACGTATATAAATATACGTTTTACGAAAAAGTTTTAAATACAAAAATTTAAGTTTAATTCATTTCCTTTCCAATGGTGCCAGTTGTATTACGATTGGATGATTTTAAGTGGATTAAATTATCGATAATGCAAATTCTCGCTAAGGTTCGAGCGGGTTGCATTTGCGCCCGAGAGACTGCAGTCTGCCACTTTGAGGGTTAAACATATGGGTATTTCATGTTAATGCAATTTATTTTATATGGATATATATCTCATTTTAATTGTTATTTAATTTTGAGGGTTGCGAAAGTAGTCTAAACAATCCTGGTACTAATATTTGTAAATTGTGAAATTTTTAGTATTATTTGAGTACTTTTTGAGCATATAGAAAAAGTAAGTGTATGAATTATTATTTAATTTTAAGGGTAGTTATCCCATTGCATCCCTTTGACTTAAGTAATCTAATTGCAAAAGGTTTTTATATCACTTAAAATATTACACAATTTTAGCTTTATAGCTTGTAGGAAGTTAGTTCAATTTATACTTATTGCAAAGGAATAGCAACTCCATTTAAAACCCATACAAATTGTAATCTCTAAACACTCCTGGCAATATGGATAAACTGTGAAATATAGTGAAACTGGCCTAATAGTTTTTGAATCTATAGAGGAAAAAGAAACATTAATTATTTTTTGTCTGAATTTATTATTAGATAAACTTTATAGATTATAGGCTATATTAAAATTCCAGTAATTTAATTTTAATGGTGGATAGAAATTTTTCTATGTAAATAATTGATAAAAAATAAATTATGTTTACGTATCATCTAATTAATTCTTTTTTGTTTTTATGAACATAAAATGTAATTAATGTAATGTTTATATAATAAAGTATATAATATCCGTTTATTAAATGTATGACTTATATACAAATATATTATTATAGGCTTGTAGTGTTGTGGATGAATAAAAGACTTAGAACCTTTTAAGCATAAAAGGCTTTTATTAATTTTAAACTATGCCTACAGTAACTGATCTTCAGAATAAAATACATATATAATGAAATCTAACAAACTAAAAACAGTCATTGGTTGCAAGCAACCAATCATGTGTGCAATAATAATTATTGTTTCTATAACATTCATCACATTCTCCCCTCCCAAAAGAAAGTTATTCACAAAACATAGACCCCTAAATATTATGGAAGTTTTCTGGTTCTTTTCGGTCTTTCGAAGTTTTTATTTTCTGATTTAATTTGATGTTGGTTTTGTGAGTTTATAGAACTCTCGACTTTCTCTTGACGGTGGATAATTTTCTTGAACTCCTAAAAACGTTGAGGGTGAATCAGAGGTAGTTGTAGGTATTGTCATGGAGTGAGGTAGTGTACCTTGTGAGCTAGGCGTTGATTCTTCATTTTGAACTAAGTTATATCTTGGAGCTATTTGTCTCAAGGACACGCTAGTTTCAGTGCCATCTTTTCTTTTGATCCATGCGTAATCAGGGTTTGCTTGGAGTAACTCTGCTTCTTCAACGAGATCATCGTATTTACTTAATCTTGAGTTGTTCTTAACAAGAACTGGACCAGGGTTCAAAAGCCATTCAGGTTCCATTTGCTGATCTCCGGTGATAAGAAAAGAACCTTTCATGTGGGGTGCAATTAGTGGCGGTACACAAAAGTGACCTAATGGCATGTAAAGCTTCGTCTAATACTGTTTCCCATTTCGTGACTGGTAGGTCTCTACTTTTAAGAGTTAGGTTGATGGTCCTCCAGATAATGCAATTGTACCGTTCCCCTTGTCCATTCTCTCTCGGGTTGTATGGAGTTGAACGACTAGTAGCGACACCGAGAGAATTGAGGAAAGATGTGATATCATAAGACATAAATGAAGAGCCTTGATCTAAGTGTATGAAAGCAGGTAAACCAGTTAAAAAGAATAGTTTGGTCAAACAGTTAATGACAGTAGCTGAACGTATATCCTGGCAAGGAAAGACAACAGGGAAATCTTGAAAATTCATCGATGATCGTTAAAATATATCTATTTTTAGTTTTAGTGGGGAGCGGTCTATGTTTAACCTTTCCATAGGTGCCGTAGCTTTGATAAGCTGACCTTGGTATTTACAGAATCTAGGTTTCACCACTGAGCATATACCACACCGGGATGTCATTTGTTTTATGTCTTCAACTGAATAAGGCAAGTTTTTTGACCTTATCCAGTGGAGCATTCTGGTTATTCCGGGGTGGCAGAGAGCCTGGTGAATTTCAAAGAGCTTGTTGCGACTATCCACAGCTCCACAAACTCGAGATAAAGTATCAGCCTTGATATTTTCTATTCCTGGTCTATATATGATATCAAAATCGTACGGAGCTAGTTCGATTCGCATCTCGCAACCTTTTCATTTTTTATTTTACTAGATAGTCTCTTGTTGAAGATATAAGAAAGCGCCTGTTGATCTGTGATCAACTTAAATGATTTCCCTATTAAAAACACTTTCCACTTCCTAAGCGACTCCATTATGGCGGAAGCCTCCTTTTCTATAGCAGAATGGGACTTCTCTGCTTTTGAAAGAGTACGGGAGAAAAACGCTACTGGTCTATTATCTTGACTTAATATAGCAGACAAGGCGAAGTTTGAAGAATCGGTTTCGACGGTCAGGGGGCGATCACCCGATATAGTAATGATTGAAGCATTTGCTATGTCTTTCTTTAAATTTTCAAAATCGTTTAACGTGTGCTGAGATAGTGGAAAAGATTTACTATTGATTAGATTTTGAATTTTACATGAAAACCTGGGAATCCATTTTGCATAGTAGGCAAAGAAACCCATAACCTGTTTTAATGATTTAGAGCTTACAGGTGGTGGCAGGTCAAGCAATGGTTTCAAATGATCAGGATCAGGCTTAATTACTTGATGACGTACCAAATGTTCAAGAAGTTTTATAATTTTCTTTGAATACGGTATACACTTTTCTTGTGGTTTATAACTAGCCCATATTTTTGTACACAGGAGAACTAAATACTGTATAATTAGCAACCTTTCTTACTAGACTATCTACATCCGGTAAAGGATATATGCATCCAGCAAAGTATACTTATTTATAGTTTGAGAATAATCAATAACTAGCCTGCTTTTACAATTACCGTTTCTAGTCATTAGTACATGTGCACGCCATGGAGATATATACTGTCTGTTATAATTTCTTCTGACAGCAGTTTAGAAATTTCTAATTTGATGAACTGGGCGTCTTCTTTGGAATACCGCCTGGATCTAGTAGCTATAGGTTTACAGTCTGGGGATAGATTGCCAAACAACTTATGAGGCTGCACAAGAGCTGGGGCTGCATTGCAAATTTGAAGAGTGTCACGCTTGCCACCAAATGACATATCGATCTTAGAATGCAATTTCATTAAGTCATATCCTATGAGAGCATCAGCACACAACTCATTAAGAACAGTAGGTTTAAGGTTCGGATAATCATGCTTAGCCAGTCTAAGATCAGCTAGTATATAGCCTTCAAGCTGAGAAGTCAAGGATGTTGAGGCCATTGATACACGGCCTATTTCTGGATATATTTTAACATTATGAATTTTTTGCAAAATTCTTATTTATATAACTACAAGAACTTCCCATATATCAGGCATGTAGTAGGAATATTATTAATATAGCCTTTAACTAAAGCTTTAGCTAGTGGTAAGCCGTCAATTGAGGCTATTATCGAAGACGCTATCTTTTTGTTTATAGTATCTTCAATAGGCTTACTTGTGCTAGATTTACACACCTGGGCATAGTGGCCTATCTTATTACACTTCTGCAAACAGCTTCTCTAGCTGGGCACTTGACTCTAGGATGCTTGTTATATCCACAGAAGTAACATTTATTCAAATATTTATGAATAGAAGCAGTTAATAATTCATTAGAAGTCTGTGAACCATTTATTTGGCTTGATTCTAGTATAGGAATAGGACCGACTTTTAATGCAGTATTAGGTTAATAGTTTTTAGAATTACTTATGTCTATTAATGTAGAACTAGCTGTACTGTAAGTTGGACACTGAATATACTGTTCTGATTGAAAAGAGTAATATTACTCTCTAATATACGCTGTCGAATGTGTGGAGATAAAAGTCCACTGATAAAATCATCATGGACATACTGATCCTTGTGTTCCGCAATGGTGACACTTTTAAACTCACAATCTTTACTCATTAATCGCAGAGTCTGTACATATTGTAAGATTGACTCACCTGTATGTTGCTTTCAAGTAGATAGTTGGTACGGTACCTGGAAATATTTCATTTTTCTTTTTCTTATAAATTCCATTTAGAATTAATACAGCTTCTTCAAAAGTATTACATTCACTTATAAATTCATATATTTCATGTGATAAAAAGTTTATTAGTATCTTGAATTTATCACAGTCATTTGTATATTCTATTGTCTGAAGAAAATTTGTAAAAGTACATAACCAATGATCCCAATCTTTAGAGGCTGTGGCTGAATATGGATTTACATAATTTTAAACAGACCGATTAAGGTAAATATGCCGTAACAATCGAATGCGACAACGAATCGAGTTCTTATCCAGTCCAGAAGAATAGAAGACAACATTTTTGTCTTGGATGGCCTAATGATTGGAAAACAATCATTGGCTACACTTACTATTAAAGGAACACAACATGCAACTTTTCCAATGTTGTCTTTTTTAATTGTTTGAAAAACTTCCGTTTCTTAGTTTCAGAATATACATTTGGGTTGGGATTTACAAAAGCTAAAAAAAGTTTTTAAATAGGAAATTTTATTCACTATTTTAGCATTTCATCCTCATTCAGTTCTTACCCACTTTCACTGGACTATTTTAGTTTCTTGAATACACTTTTAGGCATGTCGATAAAATGTCTTCTGAGTAGATTCCAAAATCTTTCTGACAAGATATGTAATCTAAACGAAATTTTTGTGAACTTACTTTTAAGACGATGAGCCGGTAAAAGCGACAGCGACATTTCGACAATGAAAGAACCCATCAGAACAATGATACATTACAAGATTGGGAGCTCGTTGCTCTACCATAATGTTGAACTGGCATCATTATTAATAAATTCTGCAGCCCGGAAACTTATGGAAGCTGCTTTAAAATCTGTTAATTTCCCAATTTGAATTTATTCATTAGTTAACAGATTATTAACTTACTAGGCAGTTTTAGTAGCTTCTTTTGGTTTTAGTTTTAGTAGTACAAAATGATCGCGACTACCTGAAACATATCAACGCTTGCTGGTAATACTAATTCTAAGGACTTCTTTCGCTCTTTAATAAATTATTTTATCACTCCCCTTTTGTGGTTTCTGTCTTAAAATGCTTCTCACTTCAGTTTTACTGTGTTAATGACTCAATCTGCATATCAGGTGCTACACTTTCATAAGTTAAACCCTCGAGGTAATTCTTAAATATTTCCTGATCTGTTATGAAGCTTAATATTTTCTTCTGGGTTTGACAAAAATACTACATTAATTAAATAACCAGAGTTTTTCTATGAAGACTACTGTACACTGCTGCTCTTCAGGATTACAAAATTAGTTATGTGATATAACGCACAATATTTCTGGACCTGAAACAATTCTTTAAAAAATTCTTGTTGGACGACTTCAGATTCGTGTGCAGCACCACAAAAAACATCAAGTATGCCTAAACCACTAAAAACAATTATTACAACAGAACTTTCCACTTCCAACTATCATTTTATACTGGACTATTGCATTCAAATACAGAATAAAAAATAAGTCTAAGTCAGAAAATAAAAACAAAATGTTAAAAGGTTTACCATTATCCTTACAGGAAATTTATCTACTTTTAATTTATAGGCTATAGCATAATAATGATAGCATAATTCCAAAAATGCCACTTAACATATTTATTTGATAGATTTTTTTACTCTTATAAAATTACTTCATAATCTATATTTTATTAGGCCTACATAATAGCTAGTGCCTCTCTCTATAAAAGGGGGTATAAAATTCAAATGTTGATTCAGTTGAAATGTAGGTGTATTATTCACTTCGCTCAACCATAACTAGACCTAGATTGACTTTTTAAACTTAAGTTAAACCAGACTCAATTTTATTATTTAGATGTGTTCAGTACTACCATACCTACTTTCCTAATCTCTATTAAATTAATTAATTAATTTATTCATGTTGCCATCTCTGTAATAATAAACAAAATACAAAAGGTAATATTCTAATGCACATTTTTTAATAATATATAAAATAAAATTTAACTACCACTTTCTAATTTTGTAGATCATAGTCATGGGGCGAACCTAGGTATTTATTTCGGGTTTCACTAAATTTTATTTTCTTAAGAACTCTAATTATTTCTTTACTTATGGTTTACTAGCTATTGTTTTTTGTATCATATTAGTCAATTTGAAAAAGTCTTGATTGTTAAGAAAGGGGTTTGAGTAGTATTTTATATTTCACCAGTGTCATATTTTTTTAACTTCAACATAATTTAATTGTAGAAAGATGCAAAACTAATATGACACGTATACTAAATAATATAATACAAAATGTATAAATTTAAATAACAAATTAACTAATCGTTGGTGCATTTAAAGTTTTGCCCATTTTTTTATGTAGGGGGAAGTGAACTAATAACGAAATAGGAACAAATTTACTATTCAACCCTCGGCTGACCTACGGCAACAAAAATGCAAGAATAATAAAAAAAGCCTTCTAAAGTTCTAACTTACAGTGTTTACTGTATTCAACATTTAACAGTAGGTTACTTAGAATGTAAAACAACATCGTCGTCTGCAAAAATATCAGCCGAGGGTTGAATAGTAAATTTACGCCACAAAATAATAAAAACCGATTACTGTATCCTTTCTGCCGCAGAATACTTCATTTATTTTATTTAACCCTACAACTGTCAATGTTAATGTTTTGCAACTATATTTCGAAAATTCGCCAAATATAGTAATTATATACCAATCCAAAAGTGTTCTGTACCTTCTTTGTAGAGAAAGGTTAAAAAAATCCATATATGTAATTAAATAATTTATTGATGTAAAATTGTAAAAGTTGTTAGCTCAAGAAACAAAAAATGTTCATTAACGAAAGGAAAAAGTTCAACTTTAGGCCTACATAACAAGGCCTAGAACTCCAACTATCCGGATTAATTGAGACCGGACCCGATCCGGATTATCAAAAATCCGGGTAATTGGATTTTTCTCGAAAAAAGGCCGTTTTTAGGAGAAAAACGTAAACAAAACACAATAAAGAACATTTACGGTATTTATTATGAAAAAACAATATCAATGACAATGTTTACATTACGTAGGTAATATTTACAAACATACCTACTAAATCACTGTAAAATACCTTATTTTTGGAACATACCAGGCAGAGTCAGCTGTTTTGCTACCTTAAATCGATTCCGCGCCGCCAAGTCTCGCATCCGTTTGACTATGTTCTTATTCAAATCTGATCCGGATTATTGGCGATCCGGATAATTGGAGTCCGGATAATTGGAGTTCTACTGTAGTAAACACTTTTTGTAATTTTTTCGTAAGCGTAAAAAGTTTTGTAATTTAGTTCTAAATATAACTGTATAAAAACATTTATCTATTTCAAATTTCTTATTTTGAAAACACCAGTTTTTATGTTCCAAGTACATAATTGCTAACAAAATAAGGCTTAGTTTGTAACGCAATTTACTAATATATGCTGTGCCCAAAAA
>JAGFPH010000609.1:451925-470218 GCA_018207615.1 Philaenus spumarius | reverse complement strand
ACTGTTCTGATACGGTTGGAAGTTGAGAAATTTGGAGACTATCGTCTAAAACTTGCCTGAATTTCCTCCACACTAATATCCATTGAGTTGTCAGGTAAAGAACGTGTGAGAGGAAGGATAACATTAAAGTGGCCTCTCCTCAGTTCCCCAGTAAACCTTATCCTCCGTATTATAGATAAAATCATATAGGATGGCGCATAAGGCGGGTAGTGCGAGTGAGACAGAGTACCTATCCCACCACACTTCCCTTCCTATTAAGTTTAGGCGGAGCATTGTACAGTCAACCCTAGTTATGATGGCTTACAGTACCTATTTACTTTATGATATCGAGACATTTTAAATAAAACATGTACTAAACACGTTTAAAAAACGATTTAAATTAAAGGCTATTTTATAACTTATAAAGTAGTTTATTATAAATTTACTATAGATATAAGTAAATAGAAAAATAGTATATATTTACATTACATTAAATAATTTACTGTCCAACTCTTCAAGTAGTTTCTTATGAATTTAGTATAGATATATAAAAAAAACAAAAACAATATACAGTATTTACATTACATTAAATTATTAACTGTCGCGCTCTTCAATTCAGTTAATTATTATAAATTAACTATAGATATAAGAAAAAAAACAATATGTTTACATTAAGCTATTACCTGATAATATTGGTTGCGCTTATTTGCAAGCGATTTGTGGACAAACCAAACATCTGACTGAAAAATGTTGGAAAAAAAATATGTAGATCAACTAATTTTCTACAACTTTTCCGCTGGAAGTTTCTTTCTACCCTAAAAATAAAAAAGTTTACACGTTACTACTTTTTCATGAACCGATTTAAAAAATCGAAGTATTTGTTATGTATAAATTCCGAGCATATACTAAATTGGAAGATATTTATACTGTTAGTTGCAACTTGCAACATATCACGCAGATTACAAATATATAAAATGTTTCCTATTTAAATAATCCTAGTCCTGTGCAGAAGCTTGTAATTGAAAGCGCGTCCAATACTAAAAATTGCTCGGCGGCCCTCTAATCGATGGATTTGACACAGACTGTATTTTTCTTACAAAATGACAAAGACTGGTGTAGGAGGGAGAAGGGCATTACTGCTTCTGCGCAAACCACGCGCCATCCTAAACAAAAAAACTACAAATCCATAAATCATAAAGATTGCAAGAAACATGCGAAAATAGTTCTAAATATTAAAGATAGGATTTAAAGGGGGGATTTCAATTAAAAAAATGTGATTCCTCAAATGTTTTTTAGTCAAAAAGTTGATTTATTAAATTCTAATTACATTTATGTCATAGAAAATCTCATAATATATGAATAGAAATGTAAATCGTAAACCTAACCTAACCTAGCCCCTTCCCCACTTCTCTATGAAATACCTTTTGATGGGCTAAAATTATCACTAGGTAACTCAGATGTACATATAAGTTATCTTAAAATAGCAATAAATAGGCATCTATGCACATAATTTAAAGAACATTCTACAATTTTCTCAAAATATTGTAGATGTCTTATTAAATATTAACTTATTTGGTTGTTAATTATAGTAGTATATTCGATTTGTATTTTTTGTTTATCAATGTAACATAGAATCTTACGTTTTTTAAGTAATTAAAGTGTAAATTTTATTAAATAGCTCAAAATTGTACATAGTGTTAAAAAATTTCGGATTCGAGTTTTTAGCCGAATTTTTGAAGAAAATAAGATCTATTACACTCGACCCAATTTGAAAATTACTTTATATATACAGGGTGTATCAGGAAGAAACAGAAAGAATTGCAGGACGTGTTCTACTGGTGAAAATAATGAAAAAAGTTCCTATAAACATAGGTCCGAAAACGCTTCGTTTTCCAGATATCCGCCATTTTGTTTTTTGTACAAAATAATTCATATCTAGAGAACGGTGTGACTGATTGAGTTCAAACTTGGTATGAAGTTTAACCTGACAATGATATACCTCAAAAAAAATAAACGATTAAATCCAATAATGCGTTTCAAAATGGCGGCTGTTTGAAAATTTCAAACCTAAATTACTCCAAAACCGTACATTTTAACGAAAAATGTCAAGACACCTTTTTTGTAGCCCTTTTGATTCCCTATCGGATGGTGTAGTTGTCAAAACAATCGGATGAAGGATAACAGTTAAGTTATGTGTACTAATTGGTTTGTTCAACACGGCATCCTATACCAACACAGTAAATACTACAATATTGTATGGACATTTTTGTTGTCATTACCTTTTAACTTAGCTATTATCCTTCATCCGATTGTTTTGACAGTTACACCATCCGATAGGGAATCAAAAGGGCTACAAAAAAGGTGTCTTGACATTTTTCGTTAAAATGTACGGTTTTGGAGTAATTTAGGTTTGAAATTTTCAAACAGCCGCCATTTTGAAACGCATGATTGGATTTAATCGTTTATTTTTTTTGAGGTATATCATTGTCAGGTTAACCTTAATACCAAGTTTGAACTCAATCAGTCAAACCGTTCTCTAGATATGAATTATTTTGTACAAAAAACAAAATGGCGGATATCTGGAAAACGAAGCGTTTTCGGACCTATGTTTATAGGAACTTTTTTCATTAGTTTCACCAGTAGAACACGTCCTGCAATTCTTTCCGTTTCTTCCTGATACACCCTGTATATATATATATATATCTGTTTTATTCCCGGATTGATAAGTGGTAGTAAATATGCTTCAAAATTGCTGATTTTTTGGTGAAAGGGTCCTAGTAGGATTCTTCAGATATACCTTTTTTTGTTTTTCGATCGGATTCAAAATGGCGGAGTTATACCGATTAATCGTTTTTGGGTAGGGATTTAACGGTATATAAGTATATGGGGTTTTCCCACCTTGATAAAATGGTAGTAAATATGCTCCCAAATAGCTGAAATTTTAGTGGAAGGGTCCTTGAAGGATGTGCCAGTCACTGATATTTTCATTTTTCGATTTTGCACAAAATGGCGGGTCGTTTGATTCAAACCAAAATGGCAAAGTTAGAGCGAGGAAAATGCATTATTTCTACCACTCATAAGCCCTTGTGCAGATTTTGAGCTATATCGTTCGAAAGGTAATTAAATGTACTACAATCCTGTGCAAAGGTATTTCAGGTACAGTCCCCGGAACAAGGAACAAAATTGATAGAAAGCTCTCGATAAATGATTTTTTCATTATCCGTGTAAGGTTTTTGCACAATTTCTCCCACTCATAAGCCCGTGTGCAATTTTTGAGCTATATCGTTCGAAAGGTAATTAAATTTACTACAATCCTGTGCAATAGTAATTCAGGTACAGTCCCCGGAACAAGGAACAAAATTGATAGGAAACTCCCGATAAATGATTTTTTAATTATACATGTCAGGTTTTTGCAGAACTTCTCCCACTCATAAGCCGGTGTGCAATTTTTGAGCTACATCGTTCGAAAGGTAATTAAATTTACTACAATCCTGTGCAAAAGTAATTCAGGTACAGTCCCCGGAACAAGAAACAAAATTGATAGGAAACTCCCGATAAATGATTTTTTAATTATCCATGTCAGGTTTTTACACAATTTCTCCCACTCATAAGCCCGTGTGCAATTTTTTAGCTATATCGTTTGAAAGGTAATTAAATTTACTACAATCCTGTGAAAGGTAATTCAGGTACAGTCGCCGGAACAATGAACAAAATTGATACGAAGCTCCAAACAAATGATTTTGTCACTATCAGTGTAAGATTTTTGCACAATTTCTCCCACTCATAAAGCCCGTGTGCAGTTTTTGAGCTATATCGTTCGAAGGGTAATTTAATTTAATACAATCCTGTGCAAAGGTATTTACAGTCCCCGGAAGAAAGAAGAAAATTTATAGGAAGCTTCTGATAAATGATTTCTTCACTATCCGTGTAAAGTTTTTGCTCAATTTCTCCCACTCATAAGCCCGGTGCAATTTTTGAGCTATATCGTTCGAAAGGTAATTAAATTTACTACAATCCTGTACAAAGGTAATTCAGGTACAGTCCCCGGAACAAAGAACAAAACTGATAGAAATCTCCTGATAAATATTTTTGTATTATCAATGTAAGGTAATTACGCAATATCTCCCACTCATAAACCCAAGTGCAATTTGTGAGCTATATCATTCGAAAGACAATTAATTTTACTATAATCCTGTGCAAAGATATATTTGGAACAATTTCCGCAACAAGGAACAAAATGCATAGTAATCTCTCATTATATAATACTAGTTCTTACCTGATAAGAAAATTCGGCTATAGTAATGCGGCAGTGCTGCTTACGGGTTCTTTTTTCTTTTCTTTGCATTTTCTGTGAACATTTACCATAGTAATGTATATATTTTTTTACATTATCAGAAAGAAGAGATTTCAACAAACAAAAAACTCCCCGACTTTTTTTAAAAAGCTGATATTTTGACGCGAGAATTTTCGATTGAAAATTAGGGTGTTTTTTCGATATTAAGTCAAAATAAGGTGAACAAAATTAATATTTCAAATTAAAAAAATTACAGTGTCTTTAGGACATAAAAAGGTAAGTTTTCATCAAATTTCGTGAACAAATTTTTTTTGCATAAGATAAAAATAGCGAAAGTGCCCAACGGGCCAATAGAAGTTATCACTTCAAAAACTAACTGGGGTGAGTCTAGAGAGATTTGTAAGGCTGAGTTGGAAGTAGACCTTGGTCCAATCTTGACTCCACAGAGTCTTGATTATGCTTCCGATAGGCTTAAGTCCTCTATCTTCTTCCTCATTCCCCGAGGCTAAAAGAGAGGCGCCTTGAAGAGCTTATAGAATGGCCCTTACCTAATACAATAAAAAGGTAAGAAGACCAAAGAAAAGATCTTGGAAGCAATTCTGTGATAGAGTAACGGAGATGCCTGTGACTACTAGATTGCAAAAGGTATTCAAACAGGAGTACACTAGGCCAATGGGCCTTTTAAAGATGGAGAGAGGGTATACACCAGGGATCGCAAAGGGTCCTTGGCGCTTCTCCTGGACACTCATTTTCCTGGCAGCTATGCTGTTGCATTGGATATTACTGTGCCTATTGGTTAAGACTCGCTCTCCTCTTCTCGCCTAATAAGGTTAGGTGGACTATCAATTTATTGAAGCCTTTTAAATGTCCTTGTAGGGATGGTATTTTCCATGCCTTTTTGCAGCATGGCCTTGATATACTCCTTCCCAGCCTGGTGGAGGTTTTTAGGATCAGCTATGAGCTAGGATACATTCCTGCTTCCTGAAGGGAAGTGGAAGTTGTTTTTATCCCGAAGAAAGGCCAAAGGACCTTCAGACCAATTCGCCTTTTTCCTTCCTCTTAAAAACGTTTGAGAAGGTGCTGGATCAGCATATTAGGGGTAATCACTTGATTGGTAACCCGCTGCATAGCAGCCAACAAGCATACCAAGTTGGTAAATCAACAATTACCGCTCTTCATGAGCTTTTAGGTAAGGTTGAGCACACCATTTGTGGAATTTGAAGGAGCCTTTGACAACACCTCATTCTCGTCCATTAAAAAGGCTGCCATGTCTAAAGGGCAGTTAACTGGATCTGTTTCATGCTTGCTCATAGAAGAATCATTTAAAAAAACGAAGATGACTCTTTAGTAGCACGGTCTGTTAGGGGCTGTCAGCAAGTAGGTATTACCACTTATCTTATGTGGTCTTTAGTAGTTGAACTGCTGGTCAAATTGGCTGTCAAGGGCTTTGAGAGTATTGGCTAAGCTGATGATCTAGTAACACTAATCCGAGGCAAGCAGGAGCACACTATATCAGAACTCATGCAAAATTCTCTGGATTTAGTCTAGAACTGGTGTCAAGGGCAGGACCTCAAAATCAATCCATCCAAAACTGTACTTGTCCCCTTTACCAGAAGAAGGAAACTCAAAATAGAACTGCCCATCATTGATAGGGTCTGACTGAAGCTTCCGGTAAAGGATAAGTATCTTGGCTTCTCTGGAATGCTCAGTTGGATTTTGTTGTAAAAAAAGCACTCAGGGCTATTTGGGCTAGTAATCAGCTCTATGGTAAAACATGGTGCATTACTCCCAAAATGGCTGCATGGTCATACACTGCCATTACTAGGCCAATTATCTCTTATCCGGCTTTGGTGTGGTGGCAGGTCAAACAGATTGGTGCCAAAAATAAGCTGCTGAAGTTACAAAGGCTAGCGTGTCTATGAATATGTGGGGCCATACCCTCTTGCCCTACATCAGCTATGGAGGCGTTTCTCAACCTGCCTCCTCTGCATATTCATGTGCAGGGGGTTGTGTTGCGATCTGCCTTGGGGATGATGGGGACCCATAATTACAAACCAGGAGATCTGGTCACCTGACTGTATTGCTAGAGCTTCAGGGCTCAAGATGGACCTCATAGTGTCGGATGTGATGAGAAAGACACTAAATTTTGATCATTCCTTTACAGTTAAGATAGATGGCCTCCAGGAGGCAGGCAGTGCTGGTCATAGATATGGTGTAGACACACAAGAATGGTATACGGATAGCTCAAAAATGGCCAGCGGAGTTGGTGCAGGAGTTTATGGTTCTAGGTGTAGCTTATCTAGGGCTATGGTATCCTTACCATCGATCTTTCAGGCGAAGGACGTTGCGATTGATCTCTGCGCCCGTGAAATCCTTAAAAGAGGAATTAAGGGAAATAATGATGAGGGGGGGAATTAATGATGTCCTATCTGAAAGCCGAGCCGCCTTAAAAGCGCTGGAATCTTTCACCTTTGAATCTACGTTAGTTTGGGGCTGTTTTAAAACAGTAAAACAACTTAATGGCTAGACTTAATGAAGTTACTCTTAAATGGGTGCCTGGCCATGCAGGTATTAAGGGCAATGAGGCAGCGGACCGATTTTCTATAATAGGGGCTAAAAAGCCCTTTATTGGCCCAGATCCCTTCTGTGGGAGGCCTTAGAGCCACCTTAGAAATGTTGTTGAAGTGTGTACGAAGAAAACTTGGTCTCACATTGCAACGATGCTCCTAGGCTTAGGCAGGCTAAAATGTTCATTTGTCTCTCTAAGTCAAAAGCTCAAAACCTTTTATTGTTGGGCAGAAACAATCTTAAACGGATTGTGGGAATTCTTACTGGTCACTGCTCGGCCAAGTAATGAAGCTTCCCTCAAAAAGTGAAGCTGGTCTCATAAGACTCCTATTGATTCTGCTCCCTTCGGATTGAATTGGTCAACACCTGCTGTGCGTGTGCGAGGATTTCGCGCGGGGAGATTTACGGCACTTGGAAGTGCTTTTGTTAGTCCGGAAGAGGTCCGTAGTTTTGATCCCAAGACCCTCATCGGATTTTATAAGAGACCTGGAAGGGATCTGGGATGTTAATAGATCCCTTTGGGTCGCACTGGTGAGCAGGCCTTGTACTCCTCCATTCCTAATAATTAAAAAAAAAAACATGTGAACGTGTTGAAAAAATCTAGTGTTCCGTAATGACGAACATACAACATGATATATTGAGCGTATTCATGCATATGTCTCACACTTCCGATGTACGTTGCTGGAAGACATTCAACAGACATTCTGTGCATTTCCGTCAGCATTCACTCTTCAGAATGGAGTTTTGTCTGGTTCAATCTGATAAATGTTAATCACTTAGTTTGAACTTTGATGTACATATCGACAGCATATTGGTGAAATAGACGGCAACATTTCAAGATGTGATTGTCCTCATTTTCACGAACAATCAGTTAATAAATAAGCACCTAATAACTAATTAAATAGTAAATAATTAATAATATATTTTTTTTTTAAATTTGTTAATGAAATGAATTTATCGCATTATATATAAAAAGATTTGCTATTCATCTCTAAGCGGATTTATCATCGAGAAATCATAACCGTCTTCACCCTGCCAAAGATCCCTTGTTGTAATATGATGGGACACTGCAACGCATCATATGATCGGTGCGTTTCATTCACACAATGCAGCTTATTGTTCCGCCTATGTATTTGGTAACATCATCAATTGTTGGCGCATTGAAACGTCTTACATGTTCTCCTGCAGGCGCCTTATCAGCTCTGATTACAATTTTGTGAACATCAGCTGGCATGCTGAATCGGTTTTGAACAATACAATCAATTCATTCTGTTAATGAAAAAAAGTTTGCAGTTGTTCCACAATTGGTCTTTTCACCGAACTGTGTGCACAACGCTGATCTACTTCTTGTGGTCTATTGACCATGCAATAAATCTGCAGAAATTTGTAGTTTACGACTGGTTTTGCATTAGTGAAGTTGCTCGATGATATATTTGACCTTGAATCTGAAAGGAAAGAAGTATATTATTATAATCTATTCGAAAAATTATGTTTTATGGAAACGGTGTGAAAGATGATTGTGTTACAATTACCTTGAAAGTGGGCATGAAATTGTCCCGAATCACATTTGTTGCGCCAAATGAAGTCATTTGGAAGCAACTGTTGTATTTTTGTAAAAAATGTGTGGAACAGAGTTCCTGTTCCAGAAACCAATTAGCGCAATGGCTCTGGTGGAGGGACCAATGGCGCTAATTTGATTTGTCACATGCATAACACAATCCAGGGGCTTCATTTTTGTATTTCAATGCCTTACAATCTGGGCAAACAATGCTCATCGATCCAATAGCAACGGTTTGGTCTGCACTGTAATCAATTATCACATTATAACGGAATGCAGCTCGATGTGTATTCAACACAACATTTGTTTGTCTTCTTACACGATTATTTAAATTCATTGTCACGCGATTGGTTTCTAGTGACCGATGATGTCTCATTCGATATCACCTTCATTTTCCCTTGTATATGTGCTGAACATGTGTGATAATTGATTCGGTTCAATTTCCATTAGCTCTTCACGTTGGTCTGCAGTTTGATTAGATCGAAAATTAATTTGGTTTGTAGCATTGCTAGTTCCACAACCTAAAGTATTCCGTCTTATTTTCGGCATTGCAGTGTGTCAATTCAATTAATAAAGGACAATTGATTCACTTGTTGTTACTCTATAATCGTTTGTCACCTCTAAATTTGTCGAACATAATCACAATTCAACTGAAGATCACGGGAAAAAGCAATGAGTTTTGAATTAGCTGGGGGTCGTAGCATAGAGGTTTGAATCAGTCACCTTGAAATTCGCTGTATTTATAAGGTAAATTTCTTTCAGATAAAATGATGAAACTTAAATCATTTCATGAAACGATTGCGATGAACTAAAAACATAATCACAATTCAACTAACAATAAACAACTAAAGATCGCGGGAAAAACTCAAAAGTAAAACAAAGCAAAGAGCTTTGAATCAGCTAGGAGTCGTAACAAAGAGGTTTGAATTAGCTGGGGGTTGTGGCAAAGAGGTTTGAATCAGTTTGAGATATTTCCATTTCGCAAGCAAAACAAACAAAAAATAAGCCAAATAATGTTGCATATAGTAAATGTTAATGACTAGAATGGATGAAATTCTTACTACCCTTGCAAAAAAAAGAAGAAAAATACAGCTAGTTTTAGCAGGGGATTTTAACATTGATCTACTAGTCAACAGTAGAGATACAATTAAATTTTTACACCTTTTAAAATATTATAACACTTTGCTTAATTTTAGCGAGCCAATTAGAATTAGTTCGGAACCAGCTTCTTGTATTGATATTTTTACAAATTTTACTCCATTGAGAAACATATTGTACGACCCTTACCTATCAGACCACAAAGGTCTTTCAATTCAAATTTTAGGAAAATGCAAATATAAATAAACGGTATCAGTTAACTGACACAAACTTTCTCCCAACTTACTGTAGTTAAAATAATATTGTTTTTAATCATTTTATTTACTACTTTTTAGAACAAAACAAAAAAATAACATTCTACCTACGTCAATCGTATAAAAAAGTTATTGTCCCAGGCGGGATTCGATCGCGCGACCTTTGAATTACTGGCCGTCTTCTCTACCGTTGTGCTATCCCTTGCGGCCGTTGCCGTGATGCTAGATTGACAACATAAACTTGTTTATTTTTTAACATTTCCCCATAATTATGAAACGCCGAAGTTTTGATAAAAGCGGATGGTGTCATTTTGTTTGGCATCTTAAGCACTATAAATAAATACTGAAAATTTGATCAAAATCGTTAGAGCCGTTTTTGAGAAATTTGCATTTTTGTCGTTTTTTATTGGTTTTTAGGGGTAAATTACCCTTAAAAATTAAAAATTCCAAAAAATGAAAAAAACGCCTGGAGATATTAGGGTTTAGTACCTACATACCAAATTTCATGAAAATCGGACCAATAGTGTCCCCTCTGGTCGTGTATACATACTGACACACTGACAGACAGACACCACGTTAAAAACACTTTTTTGGGTTCAGGGAGCACCAAAACAAAAAATTCCACTAAAAATATTTTTGGGTTCAGGGAGCACCAACACAGATAATTGCACTAAACAATTTTTTGGGGTTCTGGGAGCACCAAAACAGATAATTCAACTGAAAATTCAAATTCGAACGTTTTTACGAAAACAATACTTTCTCCATATACTACGTATAGGGTGGAGAAAGTAAAAAACTAATTTTCAACCTAAAAGGGTTTTTAATGAACACAATCTGAGCAGTTTTATTGGACTTTTAGAAAATATCCAACTTTTCTGAGTTGAGTTTCCGTTTTCTGAAAGTCAATGTTTAAATACAAATTTTGACAGTTTTTTGAATGAACTCAATGGCACATTTGATGAAGCTTTTCCATTGAAATTGGTAAAACTAGAAAACAAAACTGTCAAAATTTCCTGGATTACCACAGGGATTAGAATATCATGTGAAAGGAAACGTGTCCTGTTTGAGAGCCAGCGGACCCTCTGCTGCCCTGCGGCTTCTAATTTCTATTAGCTTTACTGTAAAATATTAAAGAGAGCCATTCAAGCTGCTAAGAAAATGGCGAATGACAGATACATTAATAGGTCAAAAAATAAATCCAAGGCAGTCTGGGAGGTTGTGCGAAGAGAGACTGGAGCATTTCTGGAATTGGCGATTTGAGACTTTGCAGTGGAGGATCCATTATTGAAAACCCGTCTGAAATTGCCAGCACGTTTGGTAATTTTTTTATACAAATTACCGATAATTTGGTACTAAAACCTAACAATGACTGTATGATAAAACACTTAAAAAACAAAAAACATCCATTTTCAAATTCTATTTTTTTAAATCCGACCACTGCAGAAGAAGTGTATAAAGTAATTTCGGGATTAAATAATACAAACGCTATGGGTTGGGATGGTATTCCTACCAAAGTTTTGAAAGCTTCTTCCCATATTATTTCAAAACCATTGTCTTTTCTTATCAATCAGACTTTTGAGAATGGTAGTTTTCCTGATAAACTTAAATATTCCCTAATAAAACCCATCTTTGAAAAAGGAGATGAATCCAACATTACAAATTACCGTCCTATAGCACTAATACCGGTTTTGTCTAAAATTTTTGAAAGAGTAGTTCTGAGCAGAATTTTAAAATTTTTTGATAAATTTAATGTTCTAAAAGAGAGCCAGTTTGGATTCCGGAAAGGCCTCTCTAAGGAATCTGCTATATATAATATACTAGATGCTGTAACTCACTCGCTGGATAAGAACATGCATGTAGCATCTCTAATGTGTGACCTCTCAAAGGCGTTTGATTGTGTCGACCATACAGTTCTACTTTATAAGCTTAACTATTATGGTATTCGTGGAAAGGCAAATGATTGGTTACGGTCATACTTAACGTGTAGAAAGCAAAGAGTAGTCTATACAGACTCTTACGGATTGCACTGCTCTTCTTGGAAAATAAATTCTCGAGGTGTGCCCCAGGGATCAATATTGGGTCCTTTACTGTTTTTGGTCTACATAAATGACCTGCCTTATAATATTGGGGAAGCAAAATCTGTCCTGTTTGCTGATGACACCACTTTAACGGTTTTTGGGAAGAATAGTATTAATCTAGAAAAGTCGGTTACTTCATTACTGATTATGGCAGAAAATTTGGTTTTTATCAAATGTTCTAAAACTGAATAAAAATAAAACTCGGTTAATGCAGTTCAGTTGTAAACAATTAAAAGACAAAATTTCAATAAATCATTTAGAACCAAGTACAGGCTCGTACAAATTTCTGGGAGTGGTAATTGATGAAAACATAAATCGGAAATCACATATTACCTTTATTTCAAATAAACTTAATTCAGCTTGTTTTACACTACGTACTATTTCATGTATTTCCAGTCCGGATACAATTAAAACAGTATATTTTGCAAATGTGTACTCTCACCTCAAATATGGTGTTGCTCTTTGGGGGAACTCGGTAGAGTCTGGAAACATTTTTTCCATCCAAAAGAGAATTATAAGAATAATTTGTAATTTAAAAGGTAGGCAATCTTGCAGAAATTCATTTACGAAATTAAATTTTTTAACTCTTTCCTGTATATATACATCCTGAATGTTCCATTTTTTTTTTTTTTTAGAAGTTATATAGGTGTCGATCAGTACAAACATGGATATTCCATGAGACGGCAAATGCTTCAATACCCAGTACATAGATTAAAGTTGTTCGAGGACGGGGTGCGCTATTCTGGTCTCAAATTGTACAACAGGTTGCCAGACATAAAGGAAGTGCCTTGTATTAAAGCTTTTAAAAATAAACTTAAGGCCTTACTAGTAAAGCGGGCATTTTACTCAGTGGGCCAATACCTTGGGCTTTGAATGGATTGTATATGTAGTTGTTTTACTGTATGATTGATTTGAAATTGTTAATATAGTTATATATGTCTTATTTTTATTATTTGTGTTGTATGTATATTAATTTGTATTCTGTGTGTATGTTTATCATTTGTAGATATGTGACAACTCAAATGTTTATCAAGCAGAAATGTAACCAAATGAGGCTAATAAACCAAACCAAATTAACGACAATCAAAGTTGTGGAAATTTAAATTCAAATGTAGAAAGTCAATTAACCCTTAACTACTACAATACGTCTCTCAAGCCACCAGGGAATTAAAAATTCCCCTAATTCCCAAGCTGCCTAACCAGCGCAGCCAACCAGTTTAGTACCTTCCGCTTTTAGGATGATCTATTAGTGTGTGTTGTGTCGCGGCCAAGGTCAGTTCCAATTCAGAGTTATAAATAGAAAGTGGCCTGAGAGATGTATTGTAGTGTTTACGTTACTGTTTGCTGGTGTCTTCCAGATGTATTGTAGTATTTAAGGTACTTTTTAATGGACTGTATTATTGTTTGACTCGAATTAACGTAATGGATTACAACCAAACAGGACCTTCTTCTGATGGATCGCGTTCAAGCAATCGGCAAGTTGTACACGTCCACGGTTAGGCCCTCGATCAGTGGATGTGCGTGATTTTGAGGGCTTTATAAACGAAGTACTAGACGATGATTTAGAAGATATTGATGACACAGACAGTGACCCTGATTTTGTGATAGATAGTGATCATAATACCGATAGTGACCAGAGTGACTCAGCGGTTAAAGAAGTAGATCAGCCCCAGATTGTAAGAGAAGTGTTTGTAGAAGCCAAACAGACCAAGGGATATGAAACCAATGAAGAGCATAGTGAGAAACAATCTGCACAAAATGATCGGCAGGAAGAAGTAGCAGAGGGAATAAACGATCAAGGTGATCGACAAGATGTAGACCTAGCAGACGATGTTCCATTGGCAATAAGAATGGATCTTCCAGTGCCAAGGAGAAGGGGCCTATTACTACGGAAGAACGAATGAAATGGTGAAAAAAATACCACCTTTCAAATGGAGAAAAGAACCACCTGTCCAAAATGTTCGAACACGACAGGAGAACATAGTGTCACAAGTGCCTGTACTGAGGAATCACGCAAAGGTCCTAACCCAGATGTTGAATCTGTATTTAACCTACTCATTACAAATGATATTTTGAATGAAATTATCACATGTACAAACATAAAATCACCAGCTGTGGAATTTTAATTTCTAGCTTCTTTAAATTGTATAAACATTTTTGTTGTCATTTTTATATATTATGTAAAATTATAAGAGTTTGTAATCCTGAAGTGTTTCATCCATTATATGTAATATTTTAGTTTATTATCAAGCACCTCTGGAGAATATACTGTAACAATACACTTATAAGATGAAATCTAGTTGTTTTATTTCCCTTAGAATCGTAGAATTCTAAATAAAAAATGTATATTTGGGGTCTCGGGATAGCATATATGTGATAGTTACAGCCTAACATGCATTTTTTCTGTTAGTTTTGTTATAGAAGTTATAAAAAAAACGTATAAATCATATATGTTTTATGGGAGGGGGGAATTCAAAAACATTACATTTTTTAAAGTTTAAAAACACATTTTTTTTACATATGAATATATGATTTCATTTGGCAATGTTTGCATTTTTTGGTATAAATGGTGTGCATAAAACTCAAAATAACTCTTTATTTGAAAAAAATTTTTTTAAAGATTTTTTTAAATAAAGGTGGCCTGAGAGACGTGTTGTACTACTTGCGTGACAAAACAAAGTTGTAGTAGTTAAGGGTTAAATACCAAAATTTTCCGTTTTAATCTTGTTTTGTTTACTTAATGGCAAAATAGCGCCCTCTATATTAGTTTTGTGTAATATTCCCTATTCTCTCGATTTTTTCTAATAAATTTGTCATCTATCTTTATAAACAAAACTGAAATGCTGTTGTTAAGTTGAACGTCAAAGGTATGTTGAATCGCTTTGTAAAAATGGTCCAAATAGAGTTTGTAATTTTAAATTTATAGGCCTAATTAGTATAAGATACTGTTTAGTATTTAAATATACAATTATATAACAAAATAAAGACAAAAATGTTATCTTTTAACCCTTTGCACTCAGATAGCCAGTTGTACTGCTGGCCATACGATATTCTCAGTCAGCTCCGATTATTTACCGAATTAGACATCCTCACAGCTCGGATGGCCTGCCTGACTGGCCACTTTTACGTTTCTGTTGTCAGCTCTATCGCCAACTTGACCGTGCGGCGTCGACAGCTCTTTATCCGAAGATATTAAGTATTTTGTAAAAGAAAATGGTGAATAACTGGAAAACTTATTTTTTTAGTTATTCACCATTTTTTTTTTTATTTTCAATAGTAGAAAACATCCTAACAATTTCTCCGTTTCCTGAATCATAAGGATAATGTTAATGTCTAAAATATAAACTTTAAATTATTTAGCTTACAATTATACAGTACATGTAGTTAATTGCAATGTAGCCGAAAGAATATATTTTTGTCTATTCTATACAACTATTCCTGATAGAGTTGAGCATTCTTCTTCCTGGTTATTTCGTTGTATTTAACATACAATTCAGTTGAGGAAATTTCTTTTTTATTCAGCATAGTTAATTGAAACAGTTGTAGACATTACGTTGCTTATTAATTCTGTTAATATAGTTATAATAACATTTCTACCCAGTTTTTTGTTGTAGTGCATTTCGAATCACTGGTTATTTGTTAAACAATTAATTATCAGTAAACATCCTTTCTGATCATTAGGATTTTTTCTATTCTTTATGAATTTTGTAAGACACTCGAGGGCACTTCTGCCTGCAGGTTATTTTTCCCATCACAAATAATTGTAATAAATTTGAGGGCATTTCTGTTAAATATACAACACTATACATAAATTACTGGTCAAGTTTTTACAATAAAAATCATTTATTTCAAATACATAAAGAAAATAATTTTAAAACTACAATTATATATTTATTAAGTAAAATTTTTGAAGTTCGACAAATTAAAATAAAATACTATCAAATACAATATGTTTATGAGTTTCACAAAGTGTTGATTAATGCAACAATAAATAAATGAATCCATATTTTATTAAAACTATTTATTAAATATTACGTATCATTGAATTTTAAGAAATGATATGTAAAATTAAAACATCAAGTAATTATAAAAATGATTAGTAAAAATGTGCAATCTTTTGATATAATAATATAACTTTTGGAGGAATAAATTACACAAAATGAATGCAGTGCAGCCTTATTAGTGAGTTGTATTACTGTTTAAACTAAAAAGTAGATTTTTACAATGTTTTGATTTATTATTGCTTACATTTAACTATTTTTTTACCAAACCATTCAAATCTATTAACTTTTTAGTAGTTTTCTTCAAAGACGTATTCTATTTCTTTTCTTAATAATTATGTTCTTACTAGAAGCATACGTTTTGCACATGTGTTTCCAACAAGTCGTGCATATTGAAACACTTCTTCCACATCATTGTTTTGATTAGAACGTTGAATATATACTTTGTACGGCATGGCAGAATGATGCCATAAAATACGTACTTCACCAATGGATGTAACACTATTAAAGTCCGTAGCCATAGGATTTTCATTAAATCGACTATATTTTGATTTTTCTAATAAAGAACAGCAATACTCTATTGGATGCCATGTGTATGTCTCTGGGCAAACCAAAAAGGATGGATGTAATGACCCTTTGTACCTCATTTTTGGACATGAATGAATATAAAAGCCCATGTAGTAGTAACGCAAGCTATTAGCAGCATGGTGTAATGATCTTGTAAAAGAAACTTCCCTGAAACCAAAATACAACTATTAAGACTCTAATACAAAGTAATTTTATTTGTACCACTATACTAAAGTGTGCTTCACATGGTGCAGAAATTTTATCAAGTGCAGATGATCGATACTTTTTATTATACTGCAAAGAATAAATAAAAAAATGCTAATTTAAGAGAAGAAGACTTTACTAAAACTTCTAACAGTTTGCAAAAACTTCAAACAATATAAGCCCAACTAAAGCTACTAATCTTAATTAACAACCTATTAC
Organism: Philaenus spumarius; assembly: GCA_018207615.1. NCBI lineage: Eukaryota > Metazoa > Arthropoda > Insecta > Hemiptera > Aphrophoridae > Philaenus > Philaenus spumarius. The sequence goes on along the minus strand of JAGFPH010000609.1, from coordinate 453,398 downwards.
ATTTATTATAAATATGCCTAACTAATTATATTTGAAAAATAGTATTTATAGAACAGTTTTTTTATTAATTGCTTCATTGTTTAGTATGCCCAGCCGTAATAAGTTTTAATTTTCAGTAGGTTTTCGTTTTCCAGCTGTTTGTTTTTTAGACCTAAATCTGTTTCTTCCGTTTTATTCTCTTCCTAGAAACTATCAATTTTCTTTTCATAATCTCAATATCCACTTGCTGTACAGTATGCTTGAACCTTCGCTTCTTTGCTTCTGGGACCAGAACATTTACTATCTAATTTTTTTATAACTACTCTTTCATATCACCACATTCTGCTAAATTTGCATAATGCCTCTTCAGTTTAAGTATTCCCATCCACCTTCTATCATTCTTCTTAGTGTATGGTTAACGGAACTTTCAGAGTTTTCTAGCTTTAAGGTATAAGGCACCTTCACGGGAAGTACTCTTATGCTATCACATCCTACATTTTAAGCTACATTTGTTTAGATGATCTAAGGCAATATTTTCAAATAAAATTTCATGGCAAAAAAGAACAGCTATATTATAAATAAACCTGTTTTTATTTAAAAAGTACTGAGAACCTTTTTTGACAGAAGCGGGGATAGAGATGGCACTCTAGAGCAAAGAGCTTTGACATTGCGGAAAAGATCAAATGTTTTTGTACCTAAACCAAATTTCACTATTTACATGAAATCTTATGCATATCTAGCACCTACATTTTTTAATTGTATGCCAGAAAGAATTAAATCGTGTTCAAACAGACATAAGTTCTCCAGTTTGCTGCGTAATATTTTCCTCGAACTTGAAGATGTACATTCTTATTTTAATGTAATATCTTGAATGTTACACTTTGGTGTTATATTCAGGTGTTATATCCTTGCAAGTACGTATGCTAAGTTTGAGTGCCAGTGTATAGAGTATATCTACGATGAACACATCGTAAAATAGCTGTATTAACAACAACAAAAAAAAGAAGAAATTTTAGCTTTTGTAAAACTCTTATGATTTATATGTGTTGTGTGCTTGAATGTAAGTCAATTTAAGTTATACATATGTATGCGTTTTATAAAAAGACTAGAAGTCAAATTTTTGATTGTAGATTTAATTGTAAGTAATTGTGTGTACATTTATTGGGAACTCGGTCGGCCGCGGATAACTCAACTTTATCTCTGAATTTTGTTTTATGTATGCCTTTGTATATAGAAAAAATATTGTTTTAAAACCACCCCACACAGGTTTTATTACCTTGGGGTTTCCTTTAGTGTTTCTGTAATTTTTTGTGAGCAGGTCAGTTTTGTTTAGTTTTAAAAACATGTTTAATTGTAAGAATTCATTTATAATTTTGTAAATCAATAAAAAACAATCAATCAATCAATCAGTTTAAATGAATACCCAATTCATAGACTGAAGGTATTTGCACATGGTGTGTATTACTCGGATTTGAAGTGGTACAATTGTCTGCC
>JAGFPH010000609.1:429207-451825 GCA_018207615.1 Philaenus spumarius | reverse complement strand
GCACATGGTGTGTATTACTCGGATTTGAAGTGGTACAATTGTCTGCCTCAATATTTTAAAGAAATGATTCTTTTAGTGCATTTGAGATAAACTTAAAAAGATTCCTAAGGGAGCATTTTACTTGGCGAGAGAGTACTAGAGCCAATAGAAGATCTTTAAAGCTATATTCATTGATGTTTGGTACCTTTATTAAGTTTATGTTATTTTTTAAGAATATAATTTTTTCATTGTATGTAATGAGAATTCTTATGAGTGTTGCCCATTACTGCTTTTGTATACATGTGCGAAAAAGTATTAAATAATAAGTAATGAAAAATTATGCCGTGTGATCAGATGTCTTTATAGCCCTGTCAAATTAGGATTTTTGCTGAAAATCATGTACAGTAATCCCTTGACATTCGTGGACTTGATATTCGCGGTTTTCATTATTCGCAGTCAGTCGCTAAAAAAAGAAAAATATACTGTATAAATAGCAATAAAGTACATGCAAAATTCATATATTATTATAGGGTAGCACTGTAATTATTATTGTATGAATTTAATAACAGTGTATAAATACCACGTCGGAGAAACACTCGCAAATACAACAAAACGGGATTTCCCTACAACATACCTCTGCGTGAATACAAGTGGACTTGTGCAAATGAAGGTCAATGGCATACTGTGATTTAGTTGGAGGCATCAATTTAGTGTACAGCAAGACAAATTAATTTTAAAGAATTAATTAAAATCACAGTAAAATATTTTGAAAGAAATTAAGTTTTTACTACGTTTGATCACTCGTAATCAATATTTTCGCTACTGACGGCGAACAATAGTTTGATGCCTTAACAAAAATTGACATGATTAAGTTCTAAAAATAGACAAACCCAGACAATGAACGTGCAAGTAGGGATGGGTACCATTATGAGAGCACTGACCTTGAGGGGAGAGAGATGAAAAACAACGCTCTAATAACTTATAAAATTATCAACTGTAGTCTACACTCCAAACAACTCAGCTTAAATACTAAACCTTTCAAGAACTTTTTTTACCGCATAAAAGCGAAATCGCGTAAAGCCGGACAGCGTATAACAATGACTGCCTATATCTTATGTAAATTAATTATAGGTATAGTAAATAATGTTTTAAAATTTGCTATATGTCAAGAAGATAACCTCGTTCCAAAAGTTTCATGAATGTGTAGAGAAAGGTCCTTTGAACAACCATAGGTGGTTACAGCTTGCGGCCCCATCGCAGCTTGTCTTTTAGGGGCCTCTTGTCTGTCATTAAATGTTAACCTTTTACATTTACCCATATGAATTAATTTCAATAATTAACACTTATATGTTGTAAATAAGTTTATTAACTTATTTACACCATAGCTTTACATTTACATTGGGAAATCTTTTTTTTTTCAATTAGGTCTTTATAAATGTATAGAGAAAGTAATTTTATTAAATGTTTTCAAGGCTCGATTGGAAGCAATAGTAGTAATAATTTTAATGCTAATAATATCAATATTTTTTAAAGGCATAGGCTAAATAAATTATTTTCTGAGCAGTAAATGAGTCTATCAGTTTGTCTTAGCTGATATTTTTCAAAGTTTTACTTTCTTTGTACAGTACTACCAAGTCATTCAGGTGGTCCTCTGGAGGCATCGTGCGAAGATAGTTTTCTCTTTAAAGCACTAAAGGATCTTTCACCCAAAGCATTGGATATTGGTATTGTAAGAAAGATTTTCACGATCGTTTCTAGATTGGAAAAGGTTTCTTTGAGCTCGACGTTTGTCACGATAAGCTTATACAATTTTCCTGGGCAATTCTTACTCACATTCATTCCTTCATCTAAAGTATTTGTAGTATTGGTTTCTTCAAAGATATCCAGGAACTCATAAAAGTGTTTCATTGTTTTTTTTTTTTAGTTCAGATACAAGTCTGTCACAAATTTAATTGAACATTCTACTCTCACTTTATCCCTTCCTTGTAAAATTACTTCGTTATCCGTTGAGGATGGAGTCTCATCATCAAATTTCTTTCTTCTTTTCATCCGTTTGATTTCATCTTCATTGTATAGTTTTTTACAGATGTCAATAAACTTTGGGCTTCACTATCTATTGCTGAGAAATCTTCATGTACATCCAAAACATACTTTTTCAATGACCCTAGCATCTGTACTGCCATCTTCATGTTACCATTTTCTTTTTGTAAACACTTACTGGTTTTATTTAATCTTTCAAGCAATCAACTCCACAAAATTGTCATAGCGGCAGTTTCGTAGGAGAATAACTTTTTGGCAAGCCCTATTGCTTCTGCTTTAACTATATAGGTTATTCATTTTCACTTGCATGAATTTCCAAAAGAGCATTTTGAATTTCTGCATAGCCTTTTTTTAGTGCTAAGACAGCATCAGCTCTGGCTGACCATCTGGTGTTACTCAATCTTTTCACAACTAGTGGTTTTGGCTTAAGGTGCGATGTGAGTGCTTCCCATCTACATGCCAAAGCACTAAAATAAGTTTTCTCTAAAAATAATAAAGTTTTAGACCAATAATCAATCCTATTTTAGACCACAATAATAGCTACATAGGGAAGGCAGTAAAATTAATAAATATAGAGTTATTCACATAATCACACATAATCAAGACAATATTTAGGTGGCATGTAATTATTTGCCCTTTAAAAATATCTTAAAATGCCCAGTTTTCAACAAAGAATAATATAATTTTTGGTAAATATTGAGTTCACAACAGACTAGGCTACCAAATCGATTTCAAAAATGTTTTTGTTTTGAAATTGCATTTTTTCAGACAATTTAACTACTGTAAGTTTATATAGGCCTACATACTTTCTTATCTGAAAAAATGTTTCAGTCATTCTCCCTGATATTATAGTTTGTGCTCTGTCCCTGAGTTATTTACTGTTCGACTGCGTAAGAGATTTATTAGCTAGCAGCTGCACAAAAATTAAATAGCACAGTAAAATATTATCGAACATACAATAGCGAATGAAAGTTAAAGAAATTAACTCTCCAACACAATTAGTGCAAATTTTATTAAATAATGCTATTAAAACGTAATTTAAGTACCATAGTGAATGTCCGCGAAATAAATTGATGCCCAAATACAATGTATTCATATTCATATTCATATTTTATTTGTCATTGACCAAACATATTTGGAATAGACATAGTCACAAATTTACAATTCAAGTACAAGTTGCTACATTAATAAATTAAAATACAAAGAAATAAATTAACAAAGGTATAACAACAGCATTACAGGTATTAACAGCATTAAACATAACAACAATAAATATTTACCCAATAATAAAACATTCATACATAATATTGTGTCTAAACAAAATTCAAGTCTTTTAAATCATCTGTAAGAAATTCGTTAAAAGAATAATATGGGTGTTTAACAAGCCATTCAAAAATCACCTGATCAAACTTTTTAAATGTTGTAAATCGGGCAGCCATAGGCAATTTATTAAAAAATGACACACAATTAAATCCATAGCTCCTAATAGATTTATTCAGTCGAAACTGAGGAGTATTTATTTTGTTTTTATTCCTGGTATTATGAGAATGGTGGTCACTTCTAAGAGGAAAACTATCAAGATTCAATTTAGCATATCTTAGGACCATCTGAATGTATAAATTGTACAAACTTAAAATTTTAAGATTTTTAAATAGTGGCTTGCAGTGGTCCGAGGGACCTACACCACCACACATAATGAGTATAGCTTTTTTCTGCAATATAAAAACATCATTAACATTAGCTGCATGACCCCATAACATTAAACCATATTGAATATGCGACTGAAAAAGAACAAAGTATATATTACACAGATAATGAGAGGAAATTAGGGGCTTAATTTTGTACAGCAAATATAATACTCTAGATAATTTTTGATTTAAATCGGTTAAATGGTGCTTCCAAGTAAGTTTACCATCCAAGTGTAACCCAAGCATTTTTACAGATAGTTCTTCACTTTGTAAATTTCCCAAAGAAAATAAAATTCTTTTAGTTTTTTCTTGGTTTAATAAAAGCTTGTTTGCTGAAAACCAATCCTGAGCTATAGCCTCAGCCTCATTAATTTTGTTTCTAAGACTGATTAGATCTTTATCTACTGCCAGAAGGGTAGTATCATCAGCATACAATACGGAGGATAAATTATGATAATTTAGAATGTTCGGCAGATCATTTATAGAAATTAGGAATAAAAATGGCCCTAATGTTGAACCCTGAGGTACACCAAACATTATTTCTCTAACACTTGAAATATCATCACCCAAAGATACAAACTGTTTTCTATTTCTTAAATATGAATGCATTAATTTTAGAGAATTATCATTTAGCCCATATATTTTCAATTTTTTCAGAATATGCCCGAACTGCACGCTGTCAAAAGCTTTACTCAAATCACAAAGCACCAGCACAATTTTTGATTTACTCTCAAAATCTTCCAAAACTTGATCAACAATACTCTGAACCGCCATAACAGTTGACTTACCCGATCTAAAACCAAACTGAGCATTTGTAAATAGGTTATTTGTTTCAAAGTAACTGCTTAGTTGGTGGTAGATTCAAACAATTTGGAGAAAATTGGAACAATTGATATTGGTCTGTAGTTCTGAGGGTTGGATTTGTCTCCTTTTTTAAACAGTGGAATGATCTTGGATACTTTAAGGCAATCTGGAAAGTAACCAATTTCCAAGCATTTGTTCAATAGTTCAAGTAGTGTTTTTTTTTATATAAAGTATAGTTTGTTTTACTAAATGATTAAATGTGTGACCGTTTAATGAAAAACTGGTGTTAAAATATTATCAAACACACAATAACGAATTGCAGTGAAAAAAATTAACGCCCAAACACAGTTAGCGCAAATTCTATTAAATAATGCCATTAAAACGTCATTTAAGTACCACAGTGAATATCCGCAAAAGAAACCCATTTTATGAATGGCTTGGACAAAAAATTATAGGTTAGGCGGAGATTTTTTAACGATAATTCGAGTTAAATCTTTGAAAACGGCTTAGCTAGAGGAAATCACTAATGGACTGGATCGTACTACTGGAACATCTGGAAGTGGAACTGTCAGTTATAGTCCCGTTCACAATCATAATACTGTATATTATAGCGCCGGAACCTGGAACAGTTGTGTTTGAAACATCTGTAAATAGCCCCGATAGAGGCAGGAAATATCGTGTCCTGCCAAAGTCGATGTATATATATCTGAATGATTTTTTCACAGAACACGTAAACATATTATTCTTCTATATATTATTTACATTAACATTTTTCGGTTGAGTTTCAAATTTATTTCAGCTCATGTTGCCTCACCCAATTGGTTTCGATATGTTTACAAATATTTTTGATGAGGCGTAAACAGATGTTCACACACCACGAAGATACTTAAGTTATTTGCAATATAAAAGTCAATTAACAAATAGTATTTATTTGTATAAACAATCTGTAGTAAATTTCTTGATAGTTATTCATATTTTCATAGAACAAATAGTCGAGCTTAAGAGTCTGCTCCAGTTAAAAAACAAGAAAGCAACCGGAAACGCAAGCGCTTCTCTCTATTGCCGTATCTAAACAGTGCAATTTCTAGCAGCTGAGCGCTTTTACATTGCCTCCTTTTAAACCATTTTATAAATTCATCTTTTGTAATTGAGTGCTGAAAAAAAAAACTGAATATTCTTTATAAAATTTCGGATCCGGCTTGCAAATTACTTTTCATTATTATTAATTTTTTATTGTTTTAGGAAAAAAATTCAAACTTTGTACTTACAAAACGTCAATCATATAACAAATGAAAAGCATAAAAAAAAATCTAAAATGCAAAACGGATGCGTATTGTAATTGTGCTTAAAATGAGACTTTGCAAACAATTTTATGATAGAAAATAAACAAAATAAATGGTTCGAAATTTAATATTGCTCTTATGGGATGAAAACCCAAGATGGCCACCACTACAGATCTTCACACGCCAACCGTTAAGATAGAGAACCAGGGAAACCGTTGCATGCTTCGCATGCCATCCGTTATGATATAAGACTAGGGATACCACTGCATGCTTCACAAGACAACCGATAAGGTAGAGAACTAGGGAAACCACTTCGTACTTCGCACGCCATAAGTTATGATAGAGAACTCCGATACCACTGCGTGTTTCGCACGCCAACAATTTTAGAAGGTTTTAGCAGATCTGATACGAATTTAAGAATAAAATTTGATCGTAAATATAATGTAATATAATTTTTAACAAAAACTTTGTTTTTTTTTATTTATTTTCAATAAAATTCCCAACGGTAAAAAAATTCAAGCATAATGCCCGAATAAAAAAATTCAAGCATAATTCCCGATTTTCAAGGCTGCTGGGCACCCTGTATGTCCAGGCCTAGATCAGACAATACTTTCAGTACTGTGTCTTTAAAGTATTCTGCCTTATGTGACTTGATGGGAATAAAACCAAAAAATCTTTCAATTGGCTGACCATCAGACGCGACGTATCGTATTAAAAAAGTCAACTGGTCTACATCAGGTGTTAAGTACACAGTTATGGCAAAATATCGAGCTTTCTTAGCTTCCATCACTTAGTGTTTGTTAGTTCTACCTGAACCACAAGTTTCATATTTCAATAAATGTTCTTTGAGAAACTCATAAAATTCATTCTAAACATGATAAAAATTCCTTTTTTTACTTTCTCCCCCTATACCATAGTATATGGAGAAAGTATTGTATTCGTCAAAATTTTCGAGTTTGAGTTTTTGGTGGAAATATCCGTTTTGGGCCCCCCTGAACCTAAAAAAGTGGTTTTCGGAGTGATGTCTGTGTGTGTGTCTGTATGTGTGTCTGTGTGTCTGTGTGTCTGTGTGTCTGTGTGTCTGTGTGGATGTTATCAGACCTAGAGCCTAAACCAGTCGTCCGATTTTGATGAAATTTGGTATGGAGGTATTAATCCACGGTATCTCCAGGCGTTTTTTTCATTTTTGTGAATTTTTTATTTTTAAGGGTAATTTTCCCATAAAAACCCTTAAAATAACGGAAAAATCAACTTTTCTCAAAAACGGCTCTAACGATTTTGATTAAAATTTTATAGTTTATTAGGGACCTAAAGTACTATAAACTGTAAAATTTTGATCAAAATCGTTCGAGCCGTTTTTGAGAAAAGTTGGTTTTTCCGTTATTTTAAGGGTTTTTATGGGAAAATTACTCTTAAAAATAAAAAATTAAGTTCCTATAATGAGGGAGAAAGTATGTGTCAGTTTCCTGATACCGTTTATTTTTTTGGTACCAGAAATCTGAGTAAGTAATCTGGTACATAAGAGTCATGCTCTCTGTGACCTCTAAAAGGAAGTCCCAGTTTAGCATGCAATTTAAAAGTGGCACGATATAGAACCTTCCTCCAGTAACCATGCTCCTTTTTAATTTGTGACATTAATTCATAATCTACTCTAATTTTTAAATTACTTCTTGCAAAGAAACTTACCATAGCTGTTAAATGAGTTTTTAATGTTTCGTGGGTATCTAATACTTTTGATATTCTCGACCAGTCAGAAAACCCTTCAATAAGGATATGTTGAGTTTTTTTAGGGTCAGAAAACAGTTTACATACATAGCGATAATCTGGCAAAATCAACTGACATAGTGGTTTCAGAAAATATTAACCAATTCCCCTTTTATTTTTCTCCATTAGTTTTAATTCTAAAAAAATGTTTCTGGTGTAGGTGCCTAAAAACTGTTTTATTGGCCCGAGTAAATTGCTTTTTCCGATTCTAAATTTTGCCAACATTTTTAGGTACACATTTTTGGTGAAAAATCTATAATTTCGTTTGTGGGGGCCACAGAGTTATGTCTAGGGAAAATTCTATGTCAGTAGTAGGCGTAGGCTTAGGGATGAGCTCGGGTTCTACGTTATTCAAGCTGACTTCAAGCTCAATATTACTTAGACTCGATTCAGGCGTAGAAGAGGAAATAAGATTAAGCCTGGTTTCATCTTTATTTAAGGAAATGTCAGATGTATATGAACAAGAAGGCAGTTGTTCAGCTCTGTCTAACTCTTCAGGCTTAACGTCTCGTTTGTTATTTATACATTTATCAACTGGTACTTGTATTTGAATTAGATGTATACCTAACTTCTAAATTCTTGTCAACTGTATTTATATCATTTACGTCGCCTTAAAAAATTTTAACATGCTGTCTTTCTGCCTTAACAGGTTTTCTGCATTTTCTTTAAATTTTTTCTGCTATGTTGCGCCGGACTCATAAATTCGTTTCATTGTGTGAGTCTATAGAGTTCACGATTAACACTGACCGAACTTTACAAAGCACTTAAAGAACAATAACACGGTATTCACAGTATGATTACACGCAGTGTAAACAACAACAATTTTGAGGTTGGACTGCTAAGACAAACAACAACTGTCATTCCACTAATTGCGATATTGAACGCAACGACGGAACGAAACTGTACTGTACAGAAAGACTACCAAATTTCAACGAACAATGATAGTATTCACGATGTTAGAAATAGCGAATCATGAAATGAACAGCATTGTACATCATACCATGCTGCATATTTAAAAGGTTAATACGGTTCAAAAACCAACTGAATGTGGCAATTATCTACCTGAATGTTCAACTTTTAAGCTCATTCAAATTAGCCATACTACACTGTCTCTAACCATTTTACAAAACTAAGTTTGACATTACTTGGTACAGTGAAGATGATAATCAAAGATTCATCTGGAGCTTTTCAAATTACAAGAGGTTTACTTCACCTAGGTTCACAACCTTTATTTATTATAGAAAATAGTGTACGCAGATTACATCTTTTAACGCTTTAAGTGTAATATTCCTATTGCAAGATTATCTCAAATCACCGTATCAAACACATAGGGGATTGACAACTGTAATTTAAATTCTCGCTATGATAGTCAATCTGCTGTTAACTCTAAAGCAATTATTTTACAACCCATTACTATTTGTTTGCCTACTTATCTGTTAAGCTTTAATATTAAAAATCATTTTAATTGTCCAGAAGATCGATCAACACTCTTCTTTTATATCATCCCTACCTCAGTAGACTCACAAATTAGGAGGTTCTGGGAAATGGAAGAACCCCCTTACATTTTACAAATAAGTCATAATAATTATCAATGTTAAAAACACTTTGTTAATACTCACAATAGAGATCATTCAGGATTGTATATTGTACAACTTAGTTTTTGTGGTGATCCACTTTCATTAGGAGAAACATCTCTAAGCAGATTAAACCTATTTGAAAACCTAATGAAGCATCAGCATAACAAATCACAGCTACCCAGCTTCTAAGCACATTTTCAAAATGTGGACAAATACAAAATATGTATTATTATAATTATGTAGACAAATTATCACTTATGCATTTATTCTAGTCTAAATTATCATTAACCTATAGGGTTATTTCTACCTGAGAGAGCCATAAGTTCCAAGCGTGAGAAAGCTATAGTCTGGATCATAAAAAAAATAAACAGATGAAACACATCTAGGCAATATGTCAATGACACCAACAGCTATCAGTTTCCCATCTAGCCAATACTGCTGGTGGAATGAACCATACCCTTGTGGAGGTCCATCGATTGGTTGCCAAGGCTTGGAAACAAGAACAAATATTTGTATTAATTAAACAAAAATACTCATTATAATATAAAGAAATATACTAACATGCACAATTAAGTTCTTCTTATTTCTATGATAAATTAATTGAAAACATTATTCCTATATTGTCAACTATATTTATAAAAATTATGTAAATTTGGAAGAAAGTACCTATTTTAGTCGTTACGATGGAGGGATTATATGTATACATTTATATCAGTTTTTTATGGACAGAATAACTGCTTTAATTTTGCACAAATTATTTCCAGACTCATATGTAAAATGTAGAGGTGGAAAATCTCGGGTAACTTCATTGATGGGCAAAATCGGAACAAGGAAATATAAATGAGGGTTTTTTGATAAACTGAGAAATCACTATGAAAACCCTTAGTACAAATATATTTATATATAATAATAATTTTACTAGGGATGGGTCGATTCCGATTCCAAGAAATCGATTCCCGATTCCATCGATTCCAATTATCATAATTGTAAAGGGAAGTAAACATTGTTATTTAATTTTAACTGCATGGTTTTTTGACTTGGTTTAATGTTATTTGTTAATAATGTTATTGAACTAAAAGGAACTTACATAAAACTGCCGATTCGGATTCATTAAAAAATGTATACATTTTTTTTTCATTATACTGCACCGAAAAAGCAGTTTTCTAAACCTGTACACATAGACGTAGAAACACAGACATGCAAGTCCTTATTTTCAGTGCACAATACTGTAAAATCAGCTGTGTAGGGATCAGTAAATTTATCGTTCTCCAGCTGATTTTACAAATAACAATATTTAAACGTATCAGTTTCAAGTAAACAGTTGATTTTACCGTTCTCCAGCTTATTTTACAAATAAGAATAAACATGATAATAACATGAATAATAAAATAATGTAAACAGCTGATTGATTTGGTCAATGAAAATATAACAGAAAAATCAAAAAAGTTTTTTTTTATATAAAAAGATGTTTTGATTAAAAATATGTTGCTTTTACGGTGTAGTATAATGATAAATATTGTACGTACTTCGTCCGGTAAGTTTTTCCGTGCTTGTACATGCAAATCCCGTACTCGGCTGCACCTCACCCGGGAACTATCATGCTCGCACGGAAAAACCCTATTTATTGGGCTTGTAACGTAATCTACTATTAAAGAGTAGGGGTTTAACTATTTAAGGATAACTTAAAGAAAAACCAAGTAAAATAAATATCAGTAGGGAAAAATTCTTAATTTGATGTATGTAGACATTTTCCCCAGTAAAATGTTTAGGCAATTGTTATGCGTAGGCTGTTATTTGTACACAAGAAATCAAGTCAGGTAGGCTCAAGGTCAACCACTTATGGTTTCGTTTCTTATTGTGTGTAATGGATCCATTTCTTATCGTGCCTATTTATAGAATAAGGGTGTCTACTGTGACGAAAACTAACACATTTTATAGATCGGTAACGGAAGTTTAAAGTAATAATGCTTTTGTTTTAGGTCGGGTAAAACATTTTGGACTTTTTTCGGACTTACGTTACCCGTGATTTATGATTTTTGTAGGAGTCCTGACGGAATGCCTTTGTTTTACTTGTTATTCATTCCCAAAAATAGCTACATTTAATTTCCACTTTTTCCGAATTTTACAACTATCACCTAAATTACATTTTCATGGACCTTAGCCGTTGTAATTTAAATTAAGGTTTACGCCGGCGTTTTCTAAAATTAGCGCTAATAATATTCGGCATCGTATTTTTTTGACTACATTCATCATTTTATTAAAAAAAAATATTTCACCAATGGTAGTACATGTTCATAAAATTGGCACAACATTGTATTCGGGCATCGATTTTTTGCGGGCATTCACTGTAGTACTTAAATTATGTTTTAACGCTATTGTATTTAACGCATTGTTTTTATTAAATTGTTTTTATTGTTTTGGTTAATTGTATTTGAGTAACAATTTCTTATAAGGACATTTCATTGTTCTAGGGAGTAGGTTTATTCGCAGACATATGCTGTTGTATAATTGCGATCAAATGCCGGAGTTTTATAAAATTAGCGCTAATAATATTCGGACGTCGCATTCGTCATTTTATTTTAAATAATATTTCATCAATGGCATAAATTTGGCACAAATTGTATTCGGGCATCGATTTTTTTGCAGACATTCACTGTGGTACTTAAATTATGCGTTTTAACTGATATTTCATACATTTTGCTTAATTGTATTCGGGTTTCATCATCTTTCGTGAAAACTCATTGTGGTATATTAAATTACGTTTTAACACCTATATTTCATGAAATTACTGCTAATTGTGTTCGGGCGTTAATTTCTTCCATGAACATTCTGTTTTTTTGTTGATATGTATCGTTATCGACCCATCCCTAGTTTGCAAACACACAAAGTAATCGTTACTAACGGCTAGAAGTAACGGTACCGCTATTTCGGGTACTGTATTACTTTGGTGCAGTGTAGATTCTTCGAATACTTTGTATTGGAATGAAATGGGATGTAACAACTAATATAACGAGGAACTATAAACCGGGGCCATGGCAATTGGCGTACCGAACGTATTTGCAGATATTGGTGGTGGCCGGGCTCGGAATCGATATCGACTTTTGGAATTGAGAATCGACCCATCCCTAAATTTTACATCTTAAAGACTAGTACCAAACATTTTTTTCATCAAACGTTTTTCATAACAAAAGCCATTAACTACAGGGTAGACAAAACAGAATTCATAACTCCCTTAGCATACACAGTATCAAATCTGTTTTTGGTAATACTTTAAACCCTAAATATTATCTAAAACTTTTGTCTGTAACAATTTTTGATGCAACAAACACTTACTGCAATGGGTGACCAAAATGAAGTTGCAGAAAAATATATTACTCTTTTGTAGACACAACATCGAGCCGGTTGAAATTAATTGTTTACATTAGCAAAATCTTTTGCCTGAAACTTTTTGTGATAAGTGCAACCATTAGCATTGTACATTTTATTTCAACAAGTCTTAGCATACAGTCTGCACATACCACCTATAACTAAATACACTTAACAAACAAAATTACTATAAACATAACACATATAATTTTACATAGATAAAGAAACTGTTAAAGGGAAATATGACACCAATAACATTCAGTTACTTAGGTAAATGTTTATTCATGCATTCATACTTTGGTTACTATGTGATTTTATATTGGAAATATCATAAGATTTGATCATATCTTTAACAACTTTTTTTAGAAATGTAGAAAAGATATAACTTTTTTTACTTCAAAATGCATATAAAACTAAAAGTTGTTACAATAATAAAACGTTAATCTGTCTTTAAATAAATAACAAATTAAAAATATGTAGTTTAGTTATAAAACATTTTCTATTGCTTTGAATTGATGGAACTATTTCTTTCACAGTCTGAACAAAAATATGAAAAATAGCAATTATCTAGATAAGTTATTAACACACTTGCTAGAGTTTGATAAAATTCAACAATTAACAAATAAACTGTAAAAATCCTCAATTATACTATTAGATTAATCTAAACAATTCATTGTTCTTCAAATGCAAAAAGTCACACATTTTTTATTTCTGTAAAATCATTATATTTTAGAAATTTAGATTAAGGGTTGTAAACCTTAAAATAATAACACAATTAAAAGCCATCAAACTTTAAAAATATAGAAACTGAACATTATAATAGAGAATAAATATTAACTAACAAGGGAATTTGGCAAAAAACATACCTCCAATGGTGAACTGACTAAGAAATTGAAGTAAGTTTCCATATCACACTCATCAGGTGGATCTTTATGGATGGCCATCTGATATTTGACATAAAGTGCCCAGCTTGTATCAAGAGTACCCTTCATTTCAGGTGACAACACGCTCACCAATAATATCTGGTAACAAATTCAACCCACCCTCCCATTAAAACTTAAGTTTTAAATGTTAAAAAATAATAAGTATAATTTGAGATTAGCACACTAACAACTAAATTATTAGACCAAGTGATGAGTGTGAAAGTGTTTATTTAATTAAAACGGAAGCAGATCCATTGGAGATGTTTATTTGCCAGACTGTAAACAAGAATTTCAACTACCTTAAGAGGGGAATCAACAAGAAATCGTGTAAACAGCTTCTCTGTGCTTTTCTCAGGTGGATCATTGTGTACAGCTAGTTGATAGCGACGGTATACTTGAAAAGCTGCATTTACAGTAGCATCGAACTCTCGACTTGCTGGACTCGACCGTACTAATCTAATCTACAAAAATATTGATTTGTGCAATCCATCTATTTATTACAGAACAGTAAAAAAGTATGGAAGTGTAATTGCATAGACTTCCCAAATAAATAGGAATTACAAAATAACAAATACATTATTTAAACTTGGATTGACCTTGTGTCTGACTACAAAACTGAAAATAACCCACTGAAGAAAATTATAAATGCAGTTTATTACATGTAAAATTATTTTACATAATGACTCTTGTTTTTTTAAATGAACATAATTTATTAAGGATTAAACTTTGAATCAGGAACTGTATTCTTGCATTTTAAATATGCTCTTCTAAGCACCACAAGGTAAAAATGTGTAAACTTGAAAAGTGTTAATACATTTTTCAAATTAAATTTAAGGTAGAGTCATATTTTGTTGAGTCCAGTTAACTGTAATGATATAATTACTCAATTGGGGTAAATATTTTATAAATAAGTCCAATAAACCTAAGAATATCATTTAAGTCAAATATATAATTTAAATTGTACTAATAGATTGATAAAATGGTTAGACGAAATTTAACATTTTGTACATATAAGTGTTAATTCATTTCTTAGATCACAAAAACTAAAGATAAAAAATAATAATAAAAAGTAAGCAATACAAAATTATTTACATGTACAGTAATCATATAATGTATTTGAGGAGACATTTAAGTTCTAAGTTGGTTTTAAAATCTGTATAAGAATGGTTTTTGTCGATAAGGTGGCGAGCAAAATCTGACCTATACCATGTAACATATGCAGTTCTTTGAATGCGTATAAAATAGGAAAAATATTAATATTTTTTTTTATAATTAATAGTCATCACAGAGAAATAAATTAATATAGTAAATTATTTAAAGCAGACAGTTAGTTTTCAGAAATAAATAAACTCATTAACCCTCCCAGTGGCAGACTGCCCAAAGTGACGTTCTCTCAGGCGCAAGATGCAGCGATTTCGACAATTAGCGAGAATTTGCATACATTTGCATTTTCGATTAATTAATTCACTTAGAATTATCCAATCGTAATAAAACCGGCACCGTTGGAAAGAAAATGAATTAAACTTTAAGTTTTGTATTTAAAACTTTTTCGTAAAACGTATTTTTACATACGTAATCATCGTTTCAAAATTGTAGAATGTCAAACAGCTTTTTTCCGTGCGACATCGCGATGTTAAAAACGTAAAACTTCATCATTTTCAACCGTCTGCAACTCCTCACAGTTGTCAATTGTCACAAAGATCATCACAGCATTGGATTCATTAGACTTTTATCTTTCAAGTGGTATTTTTAAATCATCTGTGACTACAATCGGTTATGCGATATAGATTTTAGAATAAATGCTTGTCCATTGGTCAAGATTTGGCCAATAAGGAAGCATTTTTAAAATCGATTTTTACTATCAGATATCGATTTATTCCTAAGATGTGTAATATACCGTTGTAAAGATAAAATTCCAAAGTTTTAGTCAATGTGCAGTTCAAATAATTTTGTCATATTAGGTTGGTACAAACTGAATTGAGAATCACGTGATTTTAGGAGTTCACGGTAGCCATTTTTCCAAGACGGTTACCTAACAATTATATGCAAGTATTTTTTCTCTTGATATTTTACTGAATTGAAAGTGTTTATAGTTTATAAAACTGTGTTATATTGTGTTACAGTTATAAATAAATAAGTGTAGAATGCGTTATTGTGTTTTTTAGTGAAATTATGTTTATAAAGTGTTGAAAATAGTGAGTTTTGTTTTATTTTTTGCAGATAGCCTAGGCTAAAATTTATTTAGCCTATAAACTATTGTATAAACTTTTTATAAATAATAAATAGGCCTACAGTATTGATGAAATGGCAGATAGGCCTAGAGTTATTGAAAGGTTATCAGAAATTGATCGGATATATAGTGGTTTTTAGACATAATACTAATATTTAGCAATTTGCCTAACCTAACCTAAATTTGACAGATTTACGCTTAGGCTATATGATCGCAATGCGTTTTTTTTTATTTTAAGTGTATGATATTATTTCTCTTTTTAACTATTTTCTACAATTGTTTTATATGTTGAAAAACTTACAAAAATATTTCTTCAACATTATACAACTTTGTTTATAGGATTTTTGGTAAAAACCATGGTAAGTTTATACATTTTTGTTCGATCTGTTGTACCTGATTAGAAAATGTAAGGTTTTTCTTACAGTTCAATTCTATCATTTATTCTCTACAATTTGGTATAATAAAATTTCATTTTGGAGTAAAAAATATATAGCCTAGGCCTATTAGTTTTGAAAATAGGCATGTTTTATTATCGTTTTTTGTAGTTTGAACATAAAAACTGGTATTTTCAACTAAATAATTTTGAAATTGAAATATATTGTTACACATTTCTCTTTATAACTATTTTCTACAACTGTTGTATATCTTGAAAAAAATTACAAAAATATTTCTCCAAAATTATACAACTTTGTTTATAGGATTTTTGGTAAAAATCGTGGAAAGTTTATACATTTTTGTTCGTTCTGTTGTATCTGATTAGAAAATGTAAGGTTTTTTGTAATTTCCAATCTTACAGTTCAATTCTACCATTTATTCTCTACAATTTGGTATAATAAAATTCCATTTTGGAGGAAAAAATATACAGGAATATTCGTTTTGAAAATAGACCCTATTTTTTAGCGTTTTTGTAGTTGGAACATAAAAATTGCTATTTTCAACTGAAAATTTTAAATTTGTTATATATTTTTACACATTTATATTTAGAACTAAATTACAAAACTTTTGTATATTTTGAATAAAATTACAAAAAATTTTTACTATTTTTTATTTAGGCATAAATTTGGTTTTTCCCTTCCGTTTCTGAACATTTTTTGCTTTCTAAGCTAATAACTTTTACAATTTCAAAAGAAACTAATTTTTAGTAGCATATTTGAATTATTTGAAGTTTCTTCTACAAAAAAGCTACAGAACACCTTTGGATTGGGGTTCATTTACTATTTTTGGCGAATTTTTAAAAATATGCTTGCAAAACGCTAAAAACAGGCTTTTCAATTTTAGCTTTAACCATGCCACTTGGAGGGTTAAAGCAGACAGTAAAACATTTAAAAAAAAAAGACAATGTAATTGAATAAGTGACAGATCGGAATGACATTGTTTACAAATTGAAAAAGTACGCGGTGAGACAAAACTGGATGCAAATACAAACAGCTCTTCTCCAAAGATCTAGAAAATTCTAAAAACAACACAACGGAATATTCCAGAACAATTCGCCGGAAGTTAGGTTTTAGCGCCTATGAAAACGCATTCAGTTCTTCTACAGACTCGCAACCAGTATGCAGGTATGTCCGCAAGTTCTTCAATATACTCGGAAGGTAGCAGACGCACGTTAGAGATGGAGAGGTGTTTCTTAATAGTATAATTTGAGTTTTTTTAAGTCAAAAGTTGACTAAACATAGTTCAAATATCAGTCGGTGTATTCATATTCTTCGATGAAGTGATTTTTAGTAGAAAGAATTGATTTTCTACAAGTTAAATGGAAAAGTTGTGAGAAGCCTAGCCTACATGCAAATGACAATTACCAGTGCAATCAATGAAACTGGAATTCATCAAATTTTAAAATTAAAAGTGACAATTTTAAAGTGAAAAATGAACAGTGGAAAAGTGTGACTTAGGACAAACGACACTCACAACAGTGTATAGGAAAACTTGCAAGTATTAGTTATTATAATTACTTGTACACTGTCTGCTTCCTTTCTTTTTTCTTTGACATATATATATATATATTCAAAAAACTAAATAATAAATGCGGTAGACTTTAATGTATTCATGTTAAAACACACATTTTTATTATCATTTACATGTACTCTTCACAAGATTAAGTATGTTTAATAAGATTCCTTAAATCTTAAAGTCAGTCATCATGTGAGTCGATTTGTTTTGTTTTGCATCCATGATTCAATTCCCTACAATACTTATACAGTTATCAAACCTTCGAAACTATAAATTTAATAATTTTTTATAAATATAATATTGTTTAACCGTGTGTAATAATATGGACGGAATTCTCAGGCTATGTGACGTCACAAATCACATGGACTGATGGGCTATTAGCTTGGGAACTGGGTCAGTTTACTACAGTTGGTTCATTGAAGGATGAGATTTGTATATATAGCATGAATTATGGAAGTTTGTTTTCAAACAAAAGACTGTTTGAGGTTATAAATTTAAAATAATTTTATTTAAGCTTTTCATTTGAGATATATTTATATTTTATAAACAATAAATAATAATTGATAACAAGAAACATATTCTATATAATTTTTGATAATTAACAAGTTTTTTATTTACTTTTTAACTTTGAAAATTTTTGGCTAGTCAGGACAAACATTTTTTAACATTTTTAGAACTTATAAAAACCTTTGCATACGTCTTTACTACATATATGTAAAAAAAGGGAAATTTATAGATGTAATCAAGGAATTTGAGATTTATAAAGCCTTTAAATATGATATATATACAGCTTAATGAATGATCAAATAAATTTCTCCTCGAATATATTATACGATATGGCTATTAAAATACAAGATACAAATCTTTAATAAACACCGCTGCAGAGTTGAAGATATGAGACATTAGTTGTCTTAAGTCATTGATACGATGCGTATCCCATGTGTTGCTATAAGATATATGTCGATTAAGTGTTATTTGTTATGTTGTAAGTTTGTCCACAATTTTGTTGAATTTTAATGTATAACTATCTTAAGTGAGGGAAAAAACTCTGCAGATGCTATAAAAAGCGTAAGTGTAATAACAAGAAAGAAGGCACTTGGTGGAATCTATATAAGGCAACTCATTATTATTTAAAACAATTGTGACTTGGATACTAAACAAACATGATTCTTAAATTTGATTCACTTTTATCAAAAGATATGGTTTTATATTGCCTATTCAAAATTTCAATCAATAAGAAAGTTGGAATATGTCTCTGGAACAAATTAAAAATAATACTGGTTTATCAACCAACTTTCCAAAAAATAAACGTTCTCAAATGCCGGATTACTTGAATACACGTTAAGAAAAGATTGTAATCATTTTAAATTTTAATAGAGGAAAGTGGAACAGTAGAAATAATTTATATACCCAAAAAGTGTTTTCAATCGATGCCAAAATTATTCAAATTTGTAATGTTGAACTTATATTGTTATGAACCATCATAACCTTTATCATTCAAATCAGCACAGTGTAACTCTATAACAGGTGTTAACCATCAACATCTTTACTATTCAAATCAGCCCAATTGATCTCTAGAATAATTATTGTAAACCATCAACAACTTTATAGTTAAAATCGGTCAGGTTAAAATATAGAATAGGCGCTATCCATAAACACTTTTACTGTTCAAATCCGCACAGTTGAAATCTAGAATAGGTGTTAACCATCACTTCTTTATTGTTCAAATCAGCCCAGTTGAACTTTAGAATAGGCATTATCCATCAACTCCTTTTTTGTTCAAATCAGCACAGTTGAACTCTAGAATAGATGTTATACACCAACAACTTTATCGTTCAAATTAGCCCAGTTGAACTCTAGAATAGGCATTAACCATCAACTCCTTTCTTATTTAAATCAGCCCAGTTGAACTCTGAAAGTATGTGTTATATCCAGACTTGGGATTAACGATTAAAAAAACTAACGATTAAAATTAATCGTTAAAAATGTGGGTAACTTTTAACTTAATCGTTAGTTTTAAAACTGATTAACTTTTAACTCTTAATTGTTAAACTATTGGTTAACGATTAAAACTAACGTCAGTTAATTTGGCGGATGCCCGGAAAGATTTGTCACAATGGAAATGCCGGCCGGCCGGGTGGGCCTGACGCGACAACATTCCTTAGTTTGGGTTATTCATTGCTTATTGGCAGGCCGGAAGGGGTGGGGTGTCTAAAGAAAGATAGAACTACCTATTAGCCCAGGTACCTTATACCTGTAAAAGGTAAATGGGCTATTAGCTAACGGTAAAGTAAACAAACAAAACAACGTTGTCAACACAC
This sequence comes from Philaenus spumarius, assembly GCA_018207615.1. Taxonomy (NCBI): domain Eukaryota; kingdom Metazoa; phylum Arthropoda; class Insecta; order Hemiptera; family Aphrophoridae; genus Philaenus; species Philaenus spumarius. Next base: position 431,900 of record JAGFPH010000609.1, on the reverse strand, counting down.
CCATCAGTGTCATTCAATTAGCCCTTGGGTATACGCATGCCATTATTACAGTTGGATAGTTTTGTTAATTTTGTAAAGTTGTTTAATTGTTTTGCCCTGTTATAGTGATTGGCAGTTTAGATTTTATTTAGTGAGTTAGTGATTGTTAATAGTGAGTTAGGTCTAGTGTAGCAGTATTTTAATGTTTTACTTCTAATTTTATTATGTCTTTATTGTGGCCAGTCATTTCAAACTTTTATCAACAAATAACAAGGGAGGGAAATAGTTTAACATTTAATTTAAATGCCTATTGTGTTTACCAAAATTTAAAACAATCGAGGCAATTTCTGCCTCCAATTTAAGGACCCACTTAAAGGTAAGTTGTGTTTTTGCCGTTTTAGGTTGTTGCCTATCCAATTTGTGCCGTCTATTATTGAGATTTGCGTTTTATTATAGGACGTTCTTTGCGTTCAAGGACGTTTACATATATTACAGGGCGTTTGCAAACATATTTTCAAAAATTCGCCAAATATAGTAATTAAATACCAATTCGAAAGTGGTCCGTAGCTTTTTTGTAGAGAAAGGTTCAAAGAATTTATATGTGTCATTAAAAAAGTGATAGATGTAAATTTTACAAAGTTATTTGCTCAAGAAACAAAAAATGTTCAGTAATGAAAGGAAAAGGTTCAACTTTAGACCTACATAAAAAGTAGTAAACACTTTTGCATTTTTTTTTCGAAACGTACAAAAGTTTTGTAATTTAGTTCTAAAAAGAAATAAATATTCAATCACTATATTTATCAATTTCAAATTTCTTGTAGAGTGTAGATAAATCAAAGAATTGAATTGAATAATTGTAAAATTTTGTTTTCTAAAAGAATTCATTTAGTGGTCCTCAAATCACAAAATGATATCAAACGAATAAAAAACTCGGATAGGTTCCGAAAAGTTGCTTCGAATAACAAAACCACAAATAGTGAAAACCAAATCTTATAGGAAAAGGAAGGTTATGTTCCTGACATATAGAACATTTTAAAACATTATGTATTAATGCCTATAAATCCTATAATTGATTTATACATAAGATACAGGTAGTCCTTGTTATCGCGGTCCCGCTTTACGTGATTTCGCTTTTACGAGGTAAAAAAAGTCATTAAACGGTTTAGTATTTAAGCTGAGTTGTTTGGAGTGTAGGCTACAGTTGATAATTTCATAAGTTATGGGAGCGTTGTCTTGTTTGTCATCTCACTCTCCCCTCAAGGCTCTCATAATTCATAACGGTACCGTCGGTACCTCTACCCACCCCTACTTGCTCTGTCATTGTTTGAGTTTGTCTATTTTTAATTTTTTAAACTTAGTCAAGTCAAAGCATCAAGCAATCTTTCGCTGTCAGTACCAGTAGCGAAAATATTCTAATCTAAAACGCAGTAAAAACTTAATTTCTTTCAAAATATTTTACTGTAATTTCAATTCATTCTCCCTACAACTGTCCATGTTAATGTTTTTCTACGCCAAGCCATTTCGGTGCCTGTGCAAGAATGTTTTTAAAAATTCGAAAAATATAGTAATTATAAACCAATCTAAAAGTGTTCCATAGCTTTTTGTAGAGAAAGGTTCAAAGAAGTCATATATGGCAGTAAAAAAATGATTACGGTAATGCAAAATTTACAAAGTTATTAGCTCAAGAAACCAAAATTTTCAGTAACGAAAGAAAAAAGTTCAACTTTAGGCCTACATAAAAAGTAGTGAACATTTTTTGTAATTTTTTTCATAAGTGTAAAAAAGTTTCGTAATTTAGTTATAAATAGAACAGTATAAAAATATATAGGCCTATCAATTACAAATTTCTTATTTTGAAAACATCAGTTTTTATGTTCCTACCACAAGACTGCTAACAAAAGTAGGCCTAGTTTGAATAGTAATTTAAATTTAGGAATGTATCCTTTTCCTGTAGAGAATAAATCAAAGAATTGAACCGTATACTTGTATTTCACTAAAGTATTTGAGTTAGCTTTATTTGAATCACAAAATGAGATCAATCAAATGAAACGTTGCGCGTGCGTATTGATAAACCTTATGTCGTGCCGTATTTTAACTTTAATCAGTTAAGTTTTTTAACTTTAATCAGTTAATTTTTTCAGACATTAACTTTAACTTTAATCAGTTATTTTTTTCTGGCTTTAACTTTAACTTTAATCAGTTAATTATTTGTGTTAACTTTCCCAAGTCTGTATATCACATAACAAATTCATTTCATTTTACATAAAATATACAAAATATTAGAGAATATATCTTACTATTATTATGTTATAAATTAAACTTAAAATATTAGAACACAATAAAACAACACTGTCAAATATTATGTACCCATTTAAACTTGTAATTTTAACTTTGCTTTACTAAAAGGCAATTCAGGTTTTAAATTCAATTGTTTGTTATTAGTGAACTAACTTATAAGTTAAAGACAAAAATCTATATCCTCTAAGAGTTCATCAGCAACATGATTCAAAACATATGTGAGCCAACTTTAAATGAAACACAATCTAACTTACTTCAAGTCTATGTGCTGGAGTATCAGTCAAACATTCATCCAGAAAGTCTTCAAGTGTCTTTACTGTGGGTTGTGGAGTATAAATTAGATCTTCTTCACAAGACTCGCTCATTTTCTTCAGTTTTCTTTCTTTCCTTAGAAGTTTAGCCTTTTTACACTTTGG
>JAGFPH010000609.1:360332-417531 GCA_018207615.1 Philaenus spumarius | reverse complement strand
GGGGGGGGGGGGGGCAATTTTTCACTGAAACTAAAGGGCGCCGACTCTGAAAGGATGGTGCCCTATAGCGGTGTAGGTTGTCTGTCCCTAAAAAAGCACTAAACAGAAATAGGGAGTTTCTTTTAAAACCCGTAAAGGGCGGCCACGTCTTAAGGCAAACATTTTTCGGTGCAAAAAAAATGTTTCGGAAAATTTTGAAGACGCCTTGGTCTTTAAATTTTTACCGGCGCGTCGGCGCCCCCTCCCTGGCAGCGCCCCATGCGTCCGCATGTTCCGCATGGTCCTTGCGCCGGCCCTGATTGGATTGGATGGTTGGTGCTAGCCGGCATCAATTTCTGCGAATCGTAACGATAAATTGGAACGTGTAAACAGTAGCGCCCATTTATCACTACAATTTGACTCAGTTTGCAAGGGCCGTTCACCGAAAAGGTTGTGGCACTAGTTCGTTGATTCCGTTTTACATGTTGTTTTTACCTTGTGTTGTTTTTATTCAATTGATAGCAAGGCAGCTCAAACTCCTCGAGAGTTCTTGACTGAATTTATTGAACTATATCGGAGTTTCACCTGCTTGTGGCCCGTTCAAAAATATAAGGAGTTTGATCCATTGGCAGACAGAAACACTGTTGTTAAAAAAATGTATGCATTGAGTACGGTTTATAAGAAAGAACTATCAAAAGTTTAATATTCGTCAATGAAGATTGGACAAGAAATCGTTGCATCTAAACATAATACCACTTTCGATTTATTGTAACGATAAATTGTTACGATTTATCCTAGCATGTAAACCAGGCTTAAAGCTCAATGGTGCTCGACCGGGATATTTTGACAATAATATAGAGAGATACCTTTGGATTCGTCAAGATTTTAACTTTCTAAAACTGCCATCCAATCAAACGTCACTTGCATAGTTCCAAAGATATGGAACTGTGTAAACCTTTGCAATTTGACAGATTTCAACCAATAAAACTGCACATTTTGCGTTCGAGATATCTCTTATAATTAGAATTATTTCAATAGACTTTTTTATATCTATTTATAGACAAAAGTTCAATCTTTCGTTTGGTGTAAAGCAAACTATATTAAATCTAACAGTTTTGTTTGTACAGTTCTGAGTAATACTGACAAATGGGAAATTCAAAATTCGACTTTCTCACGCTCCCAAAGTAGCAATTCCAATGGTTTTTCACACAGAACGTCGTATTTGATGCGTCCGTGAGAAGTTCAATTAGTTTGATCTAATTTTGTGATTCAAGTAAAACTAAGTCAAATACTTTTATGAAATAATAATTTACAAGTATACACTTCAATTCTTTAATTTATTCTCTACACTTTCTTATAATAATATTTCATATTTGGGCAGGGAATATATTCCTAAATTACTATTCATACTAGGCCTAGTTTTGTTGGGAGTCTTTAAACTGGTGTTTTCAAAATAAGATATTTGAAATTGATAAATATTTTTATACAGTTCTATTCAGGACTAATTTACGAAATTTTTTATATTTACGAAAAAAAATTCCAAAAAAGTTTTACTACTTTTTATGTAGGCCTAAAGTTGAACTTTTTCCTTTCATTACTAAATATTTTTGTTTTTTGAACTAATAACTTTGTAAATTTTACGTCAATCATTTTTTTACTGGCTTATATAAATTCTTTGAACCTTTCTCTACAGAAAAGCTACTGAACACTTTTGGATTGGTTTATAATTATATATTTGTCGAATTTTTGAAAATATGCTTGCACACGCACCAAAATGGATTGACTTAGGAAAAACGTTAGCATTAACACTTCTAGTGTTAATTGTGGGGAGGGCGGCATTTTTGGGGGGCCCATAGGCGCAAAATATGTAGATCCGGCCCTGATCGCAAGTAATTCTTTTTCTGTCGTGAAGTAGCGTATCAAGCTGACTTTAAGAGTGTGGCTTATAAACATGACCGCTTTACGTTCACCATTTTTGTCAATTTGGACTATGTGTCCGCCGCTGGTAATGTCGCTAGCGTCTGTTTGTAAGTAATACTTTTGTGAATAGTTAGGATGATGCAAAAAGTTTATTTTGAAGAATTTGGCTTTAAGTGTGTCGAAGAATTTTTGTTACTTGTCTGTCCATATAAATATCTATTGTTTTGATGTTAGATGTACAACTGGCTGAAATAGTCGGAATATTTATCAATGAACGTACTGTAGTAATTGAATGTGCCGACAAATTGTTTTGATTGCCTTGCGTTTGTGGTGGTAGAAATTTATTGATGTCTAACATTTTTTTGTCGTCTGGTTGAATGCTGTCTGTGATGCACTTGTGACCTAAGAACTTTACTTCTCGTCTGCAAATGGACGATTTCTGAAAATTTATTGTCATGTGGGATTAATGAAACCGGTTAAATATGTCACGAAGATGCGCTAAATGTTCTTCAAATGTATTATCCTACGTCAGTATGTCATCTACATACGTTAATGTCTGGTCATTCATAGTCCCCTCGAATACAGTTTCCAGTGTTTTCACTAACGCTGCTTGGGCAGTACACAAACCAAATGGTACAACTTTAAGTGTTTTGTTTTTGTGTTGGAATGCAGTATATTGTTTTGATTTGTTGCACAACAGAATTTGCCAATATGAGCTGGTTAAGTCTATGGTAAAGTCGACAACCATTTCGTAGATATAGATCTGGTTAGAATTTCATTTACACTAAAGTTGTGATCGCAATCCGGGATTATCAATACATTTAGTTTCCGTGCGTCAAGACATAACCTAAATTTCTTTATTTTTCTTGATCACCACTAAAATTGGATTAATATAAGGGCTATTGCAATGCTCAATTATGTTTAACGATTCCATTTCAACAATTTTATCATCTACAGCTTGTGTGTATATTGTATTGGTATGGGAAAATTTCGGTTTATGTATCTGTATTTACTATGTTGTGATGTATATACTTGGTGTTCAGACTTGGTAGTTCTGAAAATGTGTCTTTATATTCCCATATCAAGTTTATTAAATGTGTTTTATTGAGCAATATGTTATTGTTTACATTTTATTGGAGTAAGTGTATGTCCAGTGAAAGTTGTGTGTATGGTCTTTGTAAAGTGTTTAACCTCAATTTATCTTCAGATGTTATTTTTAGATTAGTCTGTGTTCTGGAGTCTTGTCTAGGAAATGAAATTATCTCTTGTTTTTCGCTGTGATTAAGTGTAACATACGCTGTGTTATGTGCAAAATCTATCTGTGTTTGTAGTATATTCATGCTGTTTACACCTAGTTGTGTCAATCTAGGTATTTTTAGAAATTGTATGTTAATCGTAATTTTATTAAAAGTCGTCGGAAGTAGTATTAGGCATTTTATTTTCTTAATGTGTTGTCCGTTGGGTATAATTAATGTTATGTTGGTAACATGTGTCATTGGGTATTTGTTTAGTTTGTCGTGGTGTCGAATAAACCAGTTATCAGATAGGCATGAAATGTTACATCCCGTATCTAGAAGTATGTTTGTATCAACACTTCCAATATTAACGTGGATTTCTGGGCATAAATATGTTTTATGTTGTGATATGGTAAGAAGTAGAAATTCTCTATTTTTCTAGTGTTCTGATTCAGTCAGGATATTTACTGTGGGCTAAAATTATTGGTTGTGACCTACAGTTATTATTGTATGGATGTCTGACGTTGTCATTGTTAGTATTGTAGTTGTTCAATCGATTATTATATTGATTTGGTGCTTTTAATAGTGTTTGGCGATATGTATTGTGTTCTGGTGGGTTCCTTGTATTTGGCAATGAGAACCGGTTGTATTGGTATAGATACGTCTTAGTGTGTGAATTGTGTCGGTTGTGTGTGGAATTTAAGTTAGTCCTATGAAAATCTATTCAGTATTGTGGACTTTGCCTATTCGCTGTAGTATTGTTGAAATAGAATTGCTCTCCATTGTCTATTGAAATGATCCCTGATATGGTGTACCTGCTGCTTATTATATAAGCCAAATTTTGGAATCCTTACAAAAACTTAAAAGTATGATAAATTAGTTAAAAACACCTAATTAAAAATGGTTATTAAAAACCTAATTTAAAAGAGAATATATCATTGGAAGCATGCACATATAACATTTCGAATAGTGTTATGTCATTTGTAAAAGTAAAAACAAAAAACATGGCATGACGTCATCTTGTTATCTAGCCAGAATATTTGTTTAACCTTGTCAAATTGTCGTTTTTGAAATCAAACTGTGGAAAGAAAATGTTAATTGATTAATAGTAAATAAATAAATGAAAAACTTTTTGTATTATTTCACAATTCTTTATTGAGCCGTGCCAACCTAGGTTTTGCCAGCTACCGCATTGCTGAAGGCAACTTAAAGACTTGCCTTCGTTAAAGTTGTCTTCGACAATGCCGTAGCTGGTGAAACCTAGGTCGGCTTGGCTCAATAAAGAATTGTGAAATAGTACAAAAAGTTTTTCATTCATTTATTTATAATGGAATTTCTACAAGAACCAACAGTCGTTAGAATAAATTGATTAATAGTAATGAAAAAATAAATATTTAATGAACATTGGCTTTTTTTTTTGCCCATTGGAAAATCTGAATATAAATTACATGTATATAAAAAGACAAATGCAATAATTCATGTATGCCAATTATCTAATGCCTGGATGATTTTATTTTTATTTAACAGTTTCAACTGTGAAACAACTCAAAATGAAGTTGAATATATAGTTTTCTTATTCCATTAATTGAAGAAATGACCGGCACGACTCCTAGCGGCAATTCCGACAAATACATTGTAAACAAAACTATTTTCGGTCAAAAACCTATGGAAAATTATTATATGAACCCGGGAAAGACAATTTAAGTAAATATCTACTACCAGATTCAAAAAGTTCCTGGAATTGGTTTAATTTATTTATTGAACAAAGTTAAAACCTTAAAAAATTATTTTTCATCAAAATACTTTTCTTCTGCAACAATCACACTTGTCCCAACGTTTATACAGCTCTTCAAAACACTTTTGGAACTAATTTTGTGCAATTTCTTTCATGGCTTTCACAGCATTTTGCTTGACGGCTGTGCTTCAGCATCTGCATGTCATTGTTTCTTCAACGATGTTTTCAACCGAGTGTAAATGAAGAAATCGACAGGCCCGAGATCGGGCGAGTAGGCTGGATGTTCTAGTGTGGTAACACTGTTTTTGGCTAGATAATTACGTACGTACTAACACGGACCGATGGGTACGGGCGTTGTCATGATGAAAAATCCAATTGTTTCCCGCCCATTTTTAGGGCGTTTCCTAATGATGGCATTTCTTAATTTTCACATAAAATTCTTTGTTCACTGTTTGTCCCTGTGGAATGAAATAGTAGTAAATTATGTCTTTGTAATAAAAAAAAAAACCCCAGCATCACGTTTCTCTTGCTTTTGTCCAAGCGAAATTTTTCCTTCCTTGAAGATGTTTTCGTTTTCCATTCAGAAGACTGACTTTTTGTTTAAGGGTCGTAGAGAAAACACCATGTTTCATCACCAGTTACAAATTTTTCCAAAAAATCCGGATCTGAAATGACATATCAATTAACTTACCAGCCATTAACATCAAATTTTCTTTGTGTTCGGCAGTTAGCATTTTTGGAACCATTCGCAAACAAATTCGATGCATGTTCAAATGATAATGAAGGATAATGTGTACACTACCGTGTGATAAATTTAACTCAAAATGCGATTTCGTCAATCGTTAGTCTTCTGTTTGCACGTACAAGATGCCGTACTCGTTCAGTGTTTTCATAAGTGGTTGAGGTTGAAGGTCGTCGACTACGAGGGTCCTCTTCAATGCTTACGCGACCATCACGAGAACGTTTGTGCTATTCGTAAACTTGACTCTTCTTCATCGCCTCGTCTCTGTAAGCTTGAATTAACAACTCAAGAGTCTCAGAAGGTGACTTTTGAACTAAAACACAGAATTTAATGTGTTCTCGTTATTCACTATAAGCCATTTTTTAAAAACAAAACTGTAAACTTGCAGACACACGATAATAAGCACTCCACCGGCGAACAAAGGCAACTGAGCTATACCCCCACTACCGATATTCGCTCCCCAGGAGTAGTACCAACTGCAGCAAAACAAACTTCTCACGGGCGACTGCGCTGGGGGTCTCTAGGAATTAAATTACGGGAACTTTTTGAATCTTGGTTGTATATTTGAAATTGATTAGAATTCGGCCTCACTGTCAGATTGAATATCTAAAGTTTGAATTTTAAAAATAACAAGAAAACAAAATGGGAAAATCATCATTTAAATAATTTTTAAAAAATAAAAAATTTTCAAATTAACTGTAGAAGATTTAATTAAAATAATAATGAAGAAACGTTACATTTCAACTGGTTGAAGAAAGGTCCAAGTAATGTTCAAGTAAATTTAAAGTATGGTGCTACAAAGTTGACTATCATCCTTGGCTACAAACGTCTATAAAAAAAAGAACAACTTTAAAACAAATTATTGTTTTACAAAATTATTTGAACTTTAATTACATGTCATGTTATAAAATTGTTTTCACTTTATAAGCCTTAGTTTAGGACCTGCATTGAATATATTTATAAATTTGCGAGGTGCGCTTTGGCTGTACCTAACGCTTTGTAAACCATGAGTTGGCTAAGTAAATAGGTATTTAATATTTAAGTATAACTACATAATAGTCTGTTATAAAATAATCTTGTATTTCAAAAACGGGCTTTCTCTTTGCTTTTTTTTTTAATTTGTTAATTTTAAAGTATAAGGAAAGAGTTTTTCGTTTCTAATAATTGTAATTTCTTTAAGGGCATGTACAGTTCTTACAAGCACATAATCTTTTTTAAATAAAGCTAATATTGTTCCACACTTCTCAACTGTATTTTTTTCATTTTCAAAATGTTTTCTTATAAATTGTGAAATAGATGATTTAGGTATTTACAGACCTGTAGGCCTTCCAAGTACTACCCTCATGGTGTATTAGCATTCCCCAAATTAACATGTCAGTAACGCTTAAATACCACCATGAGAGTGTCACACCAGAAGCATAAGGAAATCACTCCGGCAAGAAAAGTTGCAAACAATCACCCAATCCGTCACAATAATAGTAAAACAATGTAAAACATACAATTTCTAAAAAAAATTATTGCACAACTATGGTGCAATGAGCTTTCAAAGTGATTGTATATTCAATATAGCTTCTAAACAAATAACACAAAGGCACGACTGACATTATTTCCTTGGCACTTACTAACCTTTTTCCGTTTCGTCTAAAGCTTGGACAGAGGTGACCTTTGCTATATCTGCATTAGATGCAGCCTGTAACAGTTTTTGCCTGAAGTGAGGTATGTCATTTACATTATGAGAATCTGAAACAAAAATGTATTTCTATTATTTAAAAAAAATAGGCTTTATGATCTTTTATTTATATTATAATGTGGACACATTTACATGGATACATATGAAAATCCAAATAAGTAGCTAATACAATACACTGTTGCTAATAGAACAAAAATAATATCCCCTCAAAGTTAGGATGACATAGTGCACCGTTATTTAATACACAGATACATGATATGTGATGTATTAAAAACAATATTTGATAAACATTATGCATGGGAAGATACTCTACATTTAGAGAGAGGTGATATATCAGGTTTGTGTAGGAGCAATTTAACAACATATTATCGCAAGTGACAGAACCACTTTATTTGTTTTCTTTCTTGTTGCTTTCTTAGATCATATAGGACATTCCTCACAATACAATCGTAATTTGTTTCAACAGAACCATCGTAATCTGAAAATATCGTATTGTGGAACCGTATTTCAAAATTAACAATTTTGGCATAGGCTAACAGTGAATGAATATGTCTTATATCCGACTGCAATACTTATACAGTATTTATTTGAAGGATTAGTTAAATAAATAAACATATCTTCATTTCTTTTTAAATCCAGAATTTATTTTATTTTACTGTAGTACAGTGTACAGTAGTAAAACGTTCTATTGTGTTACAACACTACACTTCGATATCAGATAAAATTATCCCAGAATTTTCAGATCACTAAAACTTGCTGGTTGCATTAGTAAAGGATTACGTCCTTAAGATACTAGTTCTTAACAAATAGAAGTTTAAGTAATTTTGTTGACAAAGCATAATAGAATTAACATTTAAATAGTATTATAAAATTGGTGTTGCAACGTGTGGCATCTTTTGTAGGGCAATAAATTAAAAAAGTATTATAAATTTGGCTCCGTAACGTGGGGCAACTGAATTTGAAAAGAAAGGGATAGGCTCTATAGAAAAAAAAAATATAAATAAATGAAAATTATTAATTAAATTATAAGTGAAAAAACATAGACCAAGACCGGGATTTGAACCCAGGACCTTTGCCTTACGGAGGCAACACTCTACCACTGAGCTATCCTGATCCTCTAGATATTGGTAGATATTATCTCACTTGTACGGTTTTACTGCATTTATGAATTAATAGACTGAATACCTCACATGCGACATTGAGAACAATCTCAATTCTTTTTGCAGCCTACAGTGGTGTTATTTATTATTATTTTTATCCTGGGTGGTCCATGTTTTTTCACTTTTAATTTAATTAATTTAACCCTTGCTGAGGAAGCGTGTAAGCAGGTAATTTATTACAAATTAAAAATAATAATCTATTTAATCCCTGATTGTTACCTAGTACTACACCTACTGTAAATAAGTAGTAAAAAAGCTCAGCTCGTCAAAAGCTTGAGTTTGTGAGCTTTAAAAAAAGCTTGGCTCGAACTCAAAAATCTTGGCTCGCACAAGCATACTATGTATGTTAGACTCGGGACTCAAAGGGTAGCCAAACTCCTCTTAATAGGTGTAGCTAGTCCACACTCAACGTGTAGTGGATTGCTTCTTTACATGTTCACAACAAAAACATTATTTTATCATAAAAACAATGTAATTTTGCCCAACAATAAAATACAGTAAATGTTATAGTATAATATTTTTTTGCAAGGCTAACCTGGTTCTGATAATTGTGTTCCTCCGTCATTTGTATCATCTAGCTTTTCAGTTTTTTTATCTCCATGAGCCAAAAAGCGATTGACTCGCTTTAAAACTTTTTTCTGAGATTTAGATAGTTTAAAATCTAAAGCTGCACACCTAAAAATGTAAACAGTTATAGTTTCAGATTAATGAGTTTTTGAACATTCACAAAAAAATCTTGATGTTATTTGATACACCATATTTTGTCAATTAAGCCTATAACCAATATCCATTAGTAGCATTCTTTTCCATAATAATTTACTCTTATTGAAAACACATTCTTCTTAAAATAACATAAATTAATGAAACTACATAATACAAATTTGTTCATTGTATAAACAACTTATAATGTCAGGTTTGAGCATTTTCCCAATATTATATTACATAAATAAAATTTTCTAAAACCCTTCCACCAAATTTTCTATGAATAATAGTTAAATCTAATTAAATTGTTTGAAACAATCTACGACTTTTTAAAGGTAAAAACCTTCACATTGATAATCGTTTCTGGGCTTTTCGGAGACCTATTTATCTAAAATATTATTAAATTGAAATTAAATGGTGTTTTTTTTAAAGTGTGCAGGTTTTGAACTGCACACGATTTTGATGTTTGAATGTTCTCAGTACACTTTTATTGTTTTCTTCATTTATCGTCACTTCCATTAAACAAGTCATAATTATTGTCAAAACTCATTACAAAAACAAAGAGTGCTATGCAGAAACGGTCTGTATGCCAACTTTGAGATCTTCAAACGTAACAATGCCACCGAAACAGCAGTTATAAGGTTGAAAAATTAATGAATATGAGTCGAGAAATTTGGTCAAAATTGTACTTTCTGAACAGAATAAAAAATTGTGACAGTGTGAATGTGAGCTCTAGAAAGTCAGATTACTGTCGCCACAATGCTTGGAAATGTTGGCAACCTAGGTACAGCAAATACTGAAAACAGATCTTCATATACACCCATTCAAGCTTCAGTCGATGAATGCAAGAGCCCGTGAGTTATGATTATGATTATATTCTATAATCTTTCATTCTTGCCATTCATAAATATAATAATTAATTATAAAGGGTAATTACCCTTAACACTCACACACAAATCAAATATAAGAAAGTAGCTTTTATAATTATTATGCTCAAATCCAAATATTAATGTATCTTTAAGTTAGCATTATGGCCCAAAAAACAACCCTGTTGTAAAAATTTGCCCGCAAGAAAACCTCTACAACCGAAATTTGAATGTAATCCCGCCAAAGGAGCATGTTCAGTGCTTCGCGCCTCGGTCTTGATGTGCACATAGAAACCTGTGTAAAATAGTTAATTTCTTTCATCGCTGATTTAATTGGCGGAGAGCATCAAAATTCTTTCAACGTTGTTTGGGGAGAGCTTGAAATTTGTTTAAACGCTGTTTGGCGTGGAGCTTGATATTTCTTTCAACACTGTTTGGCGGGGAGCTATTATAATGGAAGTAGGGGATGAGGAGACCATATTACTTGGCTTCAGAGATCATACTAACAAAGCTACAGGAATAAAATCTATAATATATAACGTTAGTACATTTTGTAGATAGAATATTAAACTTTGATACATAAACAAAAATTAATTAAATAAAAACCGGGACATTGGTTACTTTAATCCATTGTAAAGAGTGTTTTTAGAAATGATTATTTGTAAAAAAAATCCAAAATAAAAAAGTACCTAAATAAATACTAAGTTGATTAGCATGTTTGTGGTACCAAGTCACTATTATAATTAATAATAATAAGATTACCTTGTTAGGTCCTTCTAACGTGACTTCTAGTCGTTGTATTCTTCACGACATGTTTCGGAGCCGAAACTCCATTATCAAGTTAAAATCACTCCGAAGAGATCGTCGCACATTAAAATAAATAAAACATATACACACATACACACTTACATACCACAACAACACATAGATACAATATCGCGCTTGATACAAACTTAGGTGCGCTACCTATCATTGTCGGTTGAATACTGCCGGTATTGCGTTCGGGGATCTTAAAGATGTTTATCTCTGTTTGTCTTCTGTAAATATTTGATGGCAGTATCATATAAATGGTGAGAGTGAAATGAAAGTTGGTCATTTAAGATATCGTCCGGTTTATTTTTGAATGCTTTATAAATTTCATACTCTTCCTGAGCATTCATTAGTCTACCTTTGTTGCAAATGTGTAGGGTTTCTACCGAAGCGTGGAAGTCACCTGAGCTATGTTTATTTTCGGCAAGGTGACGAGCGTAATTGGAATTGTTAATGTTGGACTTATTGTTGGGAAGATGTTCCTTGTAACGTTCGATGAACGCTCTCCCTGTCTGACCTATGTAATGTTTACTACAATCCTGGCAATTGATTTTATAAACTCCGGACTTTTTTTCAATTGAGGTGTTGGTTTTACGCCTAAGCAATTTTGATAGTTTATTGGTAGTACGGAAGGATAAAGTGATGTTGTGTTTTTTGAAGATGTTTTTTAGGACGTTAGGTAAAAAGTTCGTATACTCAGACGAGACATATTTATTATCAGTAGTGCTATGGGTTTCTATGTGTTTATTGTTTATTTTCTTTTTATGGTTTTTAATCATCTTATCAATTATTGTACTCTTGTACCCATTGGCTACAGCTATATGTTTAATTTTTAACAATTCTTCTTGGTAATCACCTTTACTCAATGGAACAGTGAGAAGTCTATGTACAAAGCTATGAAAAGATGCCATTTTTTGAGAATATGGATGGTAGGAATGAGCGTGAATGCTGACGTCAGTTGTAGTGGGTTTACGAAAAATTTTGTATTCGAACTTGTCTGTGCTTTTTTGGATGGTTAAGTCGAGAAAGTTGAGTTGGTTATCTTTTTCAGTTTCAAGCGTGAACTGTATCTTGGAATTAATGCTGTTCATGTAATTCTTAAGATTGACGGCTTGTCTGTCGGTTCCATTGAAAACTACGAACGTGTCATCGACGTAGCGGCCATAATATATTATGTTCTGTTTGTATTTATTACGGTTGGACAGTAAGAATTCATTTTCGTAATGATTTAAATAGATATCGGCTAGTAAACCTGAGAGTGGTGAACCCATTGCTAGACCATCTTTTTGTGTATAGAAGGTGTTTTCGAAGGTGAAATAATTTTGCTCCAGCACTGTATGTAGCAACAATATTAATTCTTCCACTTCACGTTTACACAATTTATTAGTTTTGGTAAGGTTTTCTTTGATTATGTTTACTGTTTCTGCTATCGGAATATTTGTATACATGTTAACAACATCAAATGAAATGATTTTGAAATGTGAAAGGATTTTAATATTTTTTGTATTGTCTATGAATTCTGAGGTGTTTTTTATGCTATTGTTATTTATTAAGTTGCTCCAACTTCTTCGCTGTTTTAAAGCTTGGTGCTGAGGTATAGTTGATTAATGGTCTTATAGGAGTGAGTTTTTTGTGTATTTTCGGTAGTCCGGTAAATTGTGAAGCATCCAAGGCCTAAAGTGATAGAAAGCTTTGTATAATGGGTCTTTATTTATTACTTTTTTTAATTTTCTTTATTGAATTAACTAATGTTTTGAGGTTAAAGAATCAAATCAATGCTATCTCAGCAAACTATATATATTTGCTTAGTTGATTTACAAACATTTTACAAAATGACCATTCAATTCATTGTGGATCAATGGGATCACTATTTGAAGCCAAGTAGTCTTGTCTCCTCATCCCATACTTCCGTTATAATAGCTCCCCGCCAAACAGTGTTGAAAAAAAATCAAGCTCCATGTCAAACAGCGTTGAAACAAATTTCAAGCTCTCCCTAAACAACGATGAAAGAATTTTGAAGCTCTCCGTCAATCAAATCAGCGATGAAAGAAATTAACTATTTTACGCAGGTTTCTATGTGCACATCAAGACCGAGGCGCGAAGCACTGAACATGCTCCTTTGGCGGGATTTCATTCAAATTTCGGTTGTAGAGGTTTTCTTGCGGGCAAATTTTTACAACAGGGTTGTTTTTTGGGACATATCACATCTTTTTGCATGAAGGAGAAAGAGGAAAACTCCATAAATACGAGATATTGCAATGAAATTGCTTTATCTCCATCCAGCAGGACTTCGTGGAGGTTGGAGTTGTATTTAATATTTTTCCAAGCGTTTGTTAATTCTTTAGATAAAATTAATTTTAGGTTTCAATAATAAAATATTTTATTATTTAAAGAAATATTTTTTAATATTTGCTACTTGAAGTGAAATATAAATAATAAATCCTGAAATTTTCTTGATGAATTTTTTATTAAAATATTTTAATATTTTTTACATTTTGTTTATAATTTGCTGTAAATAGCTAATACAGTTTTTGTTGTTTATTATTTCTAATATCTGACCCATTAAAATTTGTGTTATATAAAAATGGAGGCACAATTAAAGTGTCATGCGTCTTATCTAAGCCATTTACTACATTTATCGCATGGTAGAACGTTGATGTCAACTAGAAAGTAAATAACTACCTATTTGTAAGGCTAGTTTTTCAGTTGGCAAACCACTTCATTTTAAGGAGGTTATTTGTTTTTTTTTTTTAATTAGTAACCCTCATAACATGGTTTATTTTTCTGCCCATCTCATATATTTTTCTTAAAAACAACAGACTTCATCTAGGGTAACCTAACTATGCCGACAGGGATTTTTAACTCGGTAAAAGTGTACAACTACAAGCATTACACAACTGTAGGCCTATTTGTTAAAATGTTTTATTTAACATTATTATAATTATATTTAAAGAAAGATAAAAATATTATCTTTTAATTGCTTTTTATTTCATATTTATAGATTAAATGATTTAGAAGTTATTAATAATATAATGAAAAAATGAATAATGAAATATGTTTATATGTTATACGATATTGTACGAATGTTTCCGAAGCTAAACGAATAGGTAATTCTTAAAATTTTTATAAACGAATATATTGAAGACAAAAGGTTGTATTTATACACAGTTTATAAACTCAAAGCAAATCTTATAACGTATTATAGCATACATTAGTTCTATAACTCATATTTTAAAAATATCAACTTCACAAGAAATTATAATGATTGAATTTGTAAACATAACTACAAAGTATAATCTGCGCTGGGTTTTACAAAGTATTATAGATGATGGGTGAAATCAGCTGTTTTATTAAAATTTAACAAATAGGCATAGTGTTTTGGAATTTAGAATCAGTAAAAAATAGTTCAACTGAACTGAAATAATGATAATGAGGAAATACGTGACCTCTTTTCACAATTGAATTAACTGAGTATTTTTGAATTACGAACAAAAAACATTTTTAAGAAATAATAAACCATTCTGTAATCATTCTACTGAATATAGTCTATCGGGTGTAGATTTTGACCACTTTTTCAGGGGTCCCCCATTGAACAACTCTGACAAATCTTCACCCTTTCTAACCAACCCCCCATTTTAGAGTGGATGGAGTTTAAATTGCACAAAATGCAGTTCCTTGGAGCATATCGAATGTGTGTGCAAAATTTAACCTCGATCCGTTATTTATGTGAGGCTGTAACCCCGTCGAAAACAAGAAGTGAAACATTTTTAAAATAGCGATTTTCAAACATTCATAACTTCAACATCTGATGGTCCCAAGAGTTTAAATTTGGTACACGTCCTCAGGAGCACTTCGAAAATGGGTATACGAAAAATCAATACAAGTGACCCCCTCAGAAAAAAGGGGGGAAACCCGTGCACGAAAGACACTTCGTTGGGGCATAACGAATGTGTGTACAAAATATAAACTTGATCCGTTTAAGTGTGTGAGGCTGTAGCCCTGTCAAAGAACAAGAACAAGAAGTAGAAAAACTTAAAAAATAACAAATTTAATACTTCCATAGAGCTCTGTTATCTGATGGTCCCTAAAATTAAAATTTGGTACACATCCTCAGGGGCCCCTCGAGAATCGGTGTACGAAAAATCAACATCATTGGCCCACAGGGGGTCGAGGTAGGGGAGGGTGAAAACCCGTACTAGTTCTGTCGCGTAAACAGTGTTCTTGGTCGCCGTCTCGTTCTCGATTTTCTTGGCGGGCACGGGACGCTCCCGCGTCCCTAGATATTGTCTTAAAAAAAACACTTCTGTTAGAAAAGTTTACTCAATAAACATACAGACAAGATTAAAAAGGCTTTTATAATACACCTCTTTTAAGATTTGATTTAAATAAATTTCTGAATCATGTTTTTAAGCATTGTAAGTGGAAACAAGATTATATTTTTTTCAGTTTTTTGTTTGGACATATGCCATCATTTGCATAAATAAAGAAAATAATACACAATATTTTGAGAGTATAAATCAACCCTCATTATGAAGTGAAAAAACTACAAAGAACTAACTTGATGAATACGGTGGCAAATGCCTCTCCCTTGGACATAATTGTTGCTAAGCAACTAACGTATGTCGGTTTTTTTTTTAAATGTCGGGAAACAAAAACAAATACCTTGCTTTAGGAAAATACTTGTTTGGAAAATCTGCCATTAATTTCAGATCCTAATTTAAATTTGAATTTGAAAAGGTAGAAGAAACTGGTTTTCGTGTGAGAGCATTTGTAAGTGACATGGAACCATCAAATCAAAAACTCGTATCAAAATTAATTATTATACCAGGAACAAGCATTAAAAACCCTGTAGCCGAAAATGGTAAAATTGGATCTTTCTTTTATGTTCCTCATTTACTCAAAGATCCACTTGTTGGATCAGGGTTATAAATTATTGTTTTCAGGACAAGTAATTACAAAGGATATTGGAACTAAGTTCCTTAATGTGGGTTGCGATAGTTAACAAAATAAATAGAAAATGTAATGGGTAACGAAAAAGAGTGTTATTAATTGGTTGCTATGGCAATGACAAATATAAAATACAAAAACGAAAAAACGTTCCCAAATTGGTTGCTATGGCAATGAATGTGAATACATTCAAGAAACGTGTTTTGTTGCATTAATTTAAATTAAGAGACGATCGGTTCCGTCCGGCGTAGTTCAGATATTATCGTCAAGCGCTGAACTACATTCAATAAACATGAAATGTTCTTTCATCAGTCTAGGCCTAACCTAAAATGATTGTGTGTATATTTAATTTATTTTACCTGCCTTAACGGCAACTTACATACAATAATTTTAGGTTAGGCCTAGACTGATGACCAACAGTTTATGTTTATTGAATGTATGTATTTACAATGAATGGACATTTAACTGTGTTTATCATCTTAGCTTTGATGTTATAATTAATTCTACACCTTTATTATAATAATATTAAACTTATGGAAACAGTAAATATTTGGATGAAAAACAACCTAATAATAAACGGCAATTGAAAGATTAAAATTATGTGTTATGCTTCTGTTAAGGCTGGTAAAAGAATTGAAGAAAAGGTGCGATGAACTTCATTCCTGACAGGGTTCCACGACCGCACACATTTACGTTTTAGTTTTTTGAATAAGTTAATCGAGTTTTAAAGTGAAGGGGATTTGAAATTTGCTCATAAATAACACATTCTTACATTCTTTTGTCTGGTACTGAGAGACAATATGTAAGATAAGGCGCAGAACTACTGTCAAGTTGCTACTGAATATAACTTTCCTGGAAATGAGCACGTTGTTAAATTTATTAGAACTATTAATAGTGGCTTTGATGTCGCATCATCCATGTAATAAATTTAAATGTGCATATGGATTGCATATACAAGAAAAAAATGTTGCCTTGAATGTTTGATTTGTACGATTCAATCGAGTGTTCTTAAACATTAACGTACAGTATTGTATTCTCATCCTGTATGAACATAGGCTATTGTAAATTAGTATTTGCTATAGCATAGTAAATATTTCAATACAAATAACCACTTTTAAATGTCCCACTAGTTTAACGCAAATTGATATTAAAACAATATTAAGGTATTTTTTGCTAAGATCGTCTAGACAGAAGTGACAGAACTCAGAAGTCAAGTAAAGAGAGCAGGAATAACACTTCACTATAACATGCTGAGTACCGTTATCCATTTCTTAGTTCGTGTCTCAACTGAAGCGGTCTCTTCAAAGTGATAAGTTATAATATCAATTAGAGCTTGTCAAATCTTGTTTTATATTGTAGTTTTTTATTAGTTGGTAGTTAACATGTAGAATAATTGTGTTCTGTGTAAACTAACCTCTCATAGAAAAGTAAGTAGCAAATAAATAATCAATACAATCATATATTATACTTAGATACTTTATTACCAAACAAGTAATTCCAAATTCAAAACCCGGCTGGGCCTGAACATTTTCAGGCTTAGCCATTTCAGAAATGGATGATGATCCAATTTACGATGATCCCAATGAATCTGAACTTCAAAAAGCTATTTTAACAATCTTACCAACCAACCAAGTAGGCCTAGAAGATAAAACCAAAAATGAATTAAAACGCAAAATGTCCCAGGACATGCCTAATACCAATAATCCATCAATGCCTAACACCTATAAACAAATATTTAGAATAAGAGAATATAATGAAAACGACAACGATGGTCCATTCGAGGTTATAATAAGCAGCAATAACAACATTAAAATAAACCCTTTCAATATTGGTAAAATATTAAAAACCAATCATCAAAACATAGAGAGCATATCGAGAAGAGGCAAGAGCATTGCTGTGATTTGTCACAGTGCTCAGTCTGCCAATTCACTACTCACTTCAATCCACTTAAAAGAATATCGCGTCTTCGTTCCGGCTTTCAGGGTCGAAACGGTAGGTGTAGTATACGCCGAACCTGAAATCAAACCTGACGAAATAATCAGTTATGCCTCTAGCAGATACAAAATCCCTAGATGCACACAGGATAACAAAAAAAGACAAAATAACAAAAAACATAATAAAAACACATTTCATAAAAATAATTTTTTCTGGAGACAAACTTCCAGAAAAAATTAAACTTGATTACGTAATTATGCCAGTTAATTCTTACACAATCCCTGTAAAACAATGCTTTTTATGTTTTTCTTATGGACATAGGGCTAACACCCCTTGTAAAAATAAGAGGCTATGCGGTACGTGCGGCGAAGAGTTCCATGGCGATTGTAACAAAGACCCTTCATGTATCCATTGTCAATATAACCACAAAAGTTTCAGCAGGGAATGTCCTGAATACAAAAGACAAAAAAATATACAGGACTTTATGAAGGAACGTAGACTTGACTATCTTTCCGCCAGCAAATACTTTCCAATCACATACAAAACGGTTCGAAACCAAAGATTTTTAAAAAGCTCATATGCAGATAAAGTAAACATGCCAGTTGAAATAAGCGATATAAACGTTTTTCCTAACCTAACCTATTCAAACAAATTTCAAGTTTTAAGCGACTATGAGGATGAAATGCAAAGCCCCTCCGGCAGCATAACATCATTTAGCAGACCAAGTAAATACTTTAACAAATCTAAACCACAAACATACCAAAAACCCAACAAATACATAACCTCAACCACCCAACCCAGTAAATCCACAAATTACAAAACTATTCCACAAAAATCAACATACAAATCAAATTATGATAAGTCATACGAGACAGTAAAAACAAGACCAACAAGCAAAGAATCAGAACAAAAATAAGACAAAAACAATTCTACCTACCAAAATAACCAACAATTGGATGAGTTAATTAAAAATATAAATTTTAGAAAACAAGTCCAAAATTGGATAAAAAACATATCCATTAAAAAAGAGTATATTAATCCTCAAGATAATTTTTTCAAAGACCTTATTGAAATAGTTAAAATAACAGTCAACTTAATCTCAAATCAAACACAAATCTAAACAAGAAAAAATAATGTCTAATAATACCAATACGTTAAACATAATACAATGGAACGCACAAGCCATTGTACCTAAATTAAATGAACTAGAATATATCTTAAACAAAAATAGTATACATATTGCTATAATACAAGAAACCTGGCTTTCACCAAATAGAAATATTTCCATTCCAAAATTCAATATCCTACGTAAGGACATTATGTATCATTTCCCCCGGTATTTGCTAAGCTGCGTGTTTACTTTGAATATGATACAAAATGTTCAATTTTAAATTACATGACCATAAGAAACACTAAAAGGTCAGCCATTTTAGACAGGAGCAAGATATCGACCTCAGATTTGCGCTGTTGTGTTTAACTCAATGAGACCTTTAAAATGATGGGTCACTCGATAGGGGTTTACATTTAAAAATTTGGGGCAACCCCCCCAAATTTGGTTTTTGGGGGCAGGGGCAATAGTGACTAACAACTCAAAAAATAGTTTTTTGTAGCCAGGAGTCATGTCTGAAATATTATTACTGTAGCTAGTTTCGTTTAGGAGTTATTAAACCGGTCCGGGACTTTTGGGACAGTCTGTATATTAGATTGTTTTAGCCTCTAGACATCCATCCATAAGATATAATTTTTAGTCAAATCAGTGCAAATTATTTTGACAACAATTATTGAGAAAACTAATTAATCAAATTAAATTTATAAATATATCTAAAAAATATAATATAATTCTCATTTTAATCAATGTCTATACAAATAACTAAATATATATCTTCACTTACTTAATTGTATACATTGGACAGCAGGTTATGTTTAGTGTAGGTTTATAACAATACCTTCCACTTCGTCTCCAGCCACGATCAATTAAATCTTGATAATCTTGCACTGTTAAGTTATGTGCCCACATACCTATGAAATAAGTCATATAGTATGATATCCTATGAAGAAGTCAAGTTCAAAATGTATAATTCATTTAATGTGACCTTAGTAAAAAAGTTGTGTTAATAGAAAAAAAGTCAGCGTAATGATGCCAACAATTTTCTTACCACTCACTTTTTTTAAATTTTTCTGATATGGTGAAAAAATGTATTTGTTAGAACTAGGTATGGTAATATAAGAACGTTGGTTGATAATTTTGTAGTTGCCATAATATCTTATCTAGCCCAAATAATATATTAGTATTTCATTAAGATACTTTTAACTGCTTATGTTAGAAACATACCATCTATTACTGGGATCGGCACACGAGAAGAACCCTGGCTCAAGGCAGGTCAAAACGCTATAACCATTCCCAAAAACATTTTCTATCACAAAACGTCAGATTTACACAAAATTATTTTGCAGAAACAGATACTTAATAAATTTTGTAAACACTTATTAATTTTCCTTTGCCTATTTTAATGGACGCGGGGTCCGACACTTGGCAGAACTCTGTCAGAACACCTGGGGAGTAGGCCTAATGTTTGTTGGTTAGGATTATATCGACAGCGCATGCGCAGAACTCAAAACAGGGCGTAATTTATTTCTACGCCAGTCTTGTGTGCCAATCCCGGTAGCCTCTTATCATTTTTCTCCAAAATTATTTTGAAAATCATTAAAATTATACGTTTTACTTATTAAATTAAAGGGGCTAAGGAGATGGAGTTGTCTCATCCCCAGGAGTATAGTAGAGTTGGGCCTCACAAACCCTTCAAGGACACTTTACTCAAGACCGTCTTTGGGGTTACGTCCAGCTCTGCAAGGGAAGGACGTGACCATAAACGTGGTGATGAATCATGTCCTGCACGAGATGGCCCTGCTAATACTGAACATGGCGGATCTAGACTGGGAGCTAAACTTCCACGGCCGGGACGGTTATAGTGTACAGCAATTCACTAACTCAGGAATGCACTCAATCATTTACACACATGCAGGTATCTACACAAACCATGTTAACATAGATATGTCACACAGCACAAAAACGAATCGGGCTGTTCTATCTGCCTGAGCGATCCTCGGTACCCACTTCGTCGGTATCCAGGGTACAGTGGGAAAACCGGGGAGGCACACCGGGCTGCCCTATCAACTGTTGAAAATCTCGCCTCTGCTTTCACTGCCAGATGGTGACTGGATGGGACCATGCAGGCAGAGGCGGGGGGCCCCTCCGAGGCCACTGGGACTGACGGGAACAGGCTATAGGTGGTTGAGGGCGGATGGAGCAGTTTTGAGTAGCCGGAAGTGCTGTTTACTCATACACAAAATAACAAGAGCAAAATAAATAAACAAAAAAATATATGAAATAAATGACCAAAAGGAAAAAAAAACTGTTAACGTGCCATTTGTTTCAGAGTCTCCCAGCTCAGTTCAACCACAAGGAGAATCTGGGGTAGGACCCCAGGACGAGGATACGCAGGAATCGTTGATGTCAATTGATTTCGGCAGCTATGAGGCAGCGTTACTATATTCACCTCAAAACCCAAGCTCGCCACAGGATCTGACAGTCTCTGTTGACAATCTGTGGTCGAAGGTGGGTGGAGAGGGGAAAGTAGTTCAGACACCTATGGAGGTTGCTCCAAAGGTGGACAAGGCAAAAAAGAAAAGGAAACCAACAAGCTGGGAGAGAAGGCAACGGAGGGAGGCACAGGCGGCTGAACAAGCTGCTTCTGCGGCCGGAAACGGGGGAAAGACCACCCCGACAGTGTAGGGTGCCAGAACTCATGTAGCGAACTCTCCTAGTTATAAGTTAGACAGGAAAAGGCCTAGATCGCCAGAACCTGGGACATTGGGTACCCAAAGTGTCGGCCTGATCTCCGAAGTAGAGAAAAAGGCACGGCCAGCGGGTACCACACCGGAGGATGTTACTCGTAAGAGAACAACCAAAGGTACGTACGCCAAGGTAACCACACCTGGAATCAGGGTGGCTATAGTAACAGAAGCGTATCCGGAAGACAAACTTTTGGATAACGATAGTTTGAACAGAGTGGGGAACGCCATCTTTGAGGCCATGTTCAACATGCCAGAAGAGGAGCTCAAAGTTCCGGGATAACTATCTATCCAAGGGAGCTGTCATCGGCATTTGTGCCGACCAACGCTCTGCAGATTGGCTGCAGAGTATTATCCCCGGTCGAGAGGTTGGGGGTAAGAAACTGAAGGTGGTGAGGATGGAGGACCTTCTTCAGTACAAGAAGGCGGTAGCCTGGTTCCCTGGCCCACCTGTACCTTCTGAGGAGGTCCTGAAGATGCTGGGAAGGAACGAAGGCCTTAATACCAAGGGCTGGAGAGTCTTTGAGCGCAAGAAGGAAGGAATGAGGGGAGTCCGCCTTGTGCTCAGCATCGACTCCATCAGTGCTGGATGTTGCTCTCATACAGGAACCGTGGCTGTATGGGGGAACATAAAAGGGTTAAATGTAACTGGTTATAGGTTGTATAGTGGTGGCGGGGAAGAAAGACCAAGGGCGGCGGTCATGGTAAAAGGATTGGAGTCATGGCGGGTGGCCGGTTTCCTTTCCTGTGACCTAGTGGCAGTTAAAGTTAAGATAAAGGTAGATGAAGTCATGAGGGAAGTAGTTGTTTGTTCGGCTTATTTTACATAGGTATGATATAAATCATCATCCTAAAACAGAGGAGATGGAATAACTAATATTAGAATGTAACAAGAAGGGCATTCCTGTGTTGGTGGGGTGCGACTCCAATTCACATCATGTGATATGGGGAAGTACCAACACCAACGCTAGAGGGGAGGCCCTCCTCAATTACTTAAGTGGAACCAATCTTATGGTTCTAAACACTGGTTCACACATTCCAAAACAGGCTGAGGAAGGAGGTCATAGACAAAACGCTCTGCTCCTCCACACTTTTTGAAAGAGTGAATGGTTGGCAGGTTTCCACGGACCCAACACTCTCTGATCACAGGCGCATTCAGTTTAAACTATGCGGGGCTGAGACAGAGAGTAGGCTTGTAAGGAACCCAAGACAGGCGGACTGGGATTCCTTTAAAGAAAGCCTTGAGGCAAAGTTAAATGATGGTCCTATCCAGACCATTCACAATTATGTAGATCTTGAGCTAACTGTAGGCCATCTACAGGAAGCTTTAACAAACTTTTATGAGAGGAATTGTTGCATGCTCAAAACTCAACCTCAGGTTCGGGGACTGTGGTGGAACCAGACTCTGGAATCTCACCGTAGGCAGACTCGCCTAAGCTTTAACAAGGCCAAGCGGTCTCATAACCCTGGAGACTGGGAGGAGTTTAGGCAAAAGCAACGTAACTATAGACGAGAAGTTCGGAGGACATCTAGATACTCTTGGACTTCAAAAAGTACTTGTCAGAGACCCGGTAGGAAGACTCGGTCCCCTCAAGCTTCCACCAGGGGAAATAACGGAAGAAGATATCCTGAGGTATCTATCAACAACACAATTCCCAGGATCTGCTGAAACTGTTACATTGCGGGAAGAAAAGATCCCGGATGTGACAGGGAAGGTTGACAGGAAAATGGCAAAGAAAATAATATCTGGTAACAGGGTCAAATGGGCAATAAAGTCCTTTGACCCTTTTAAAAGTGCAGGACCAGATGGAATATTCCTAGCTCTTCTTTAGAGGGGCGGAGATAAGCTGGTACCATGGCTAATAAAAGTATTCAGGGCATCTCTTGCTCTAGGACATATACCTAGTTTATGGAGATTAGCGAAAGTAGTTAACATCCCTAAACCAGGGAAAGGAACTTACAACAACCCAAAAGACTTTCCACCTAACAGTTTAAAATCATTTCTACTCAAAACGTTGGAAAGACTGATAGACAGATACATAAGGGATGGAGCAGTGGCTGCAAATCCTTTTCATAAAAATCAACATGCATACATTGCAGGGAAGTGTGTTGAAACAGCTCTCCACCAACTGGTAGCCAGGGTGGAAAAGGTGCTGGAGCAGAAAGAACTTGCGATGGGAGTTTTTGTGGACATCGAAGGTGCGTTTAATAATACCTCCTTCAAATCCATGACAGACGCATTAATCAAGCAAGGGGTAGAGCACACTATTACCCGCTGAATAAAAGCTTACCTTAAAAATAGAATGGCGATCTCACAACTAAACAGTAGTGAAATTAGAATTGAGGTTGCGCGTGGATGCCCCCAAGGGGGAGTTCTTTCACCCCTCTTATGGTCTATGGTATTGGATGATCTGCTTGTGGGACTAAATGAGAGAGGAGTTTATACCCAAGATTATGCGGACGACATATGCATTCTGGGAATAGGTAAATTCCCAGGGACTGTATCTAACATCGTCCAAAGCTCACTCAAATGGTTGGAACGCTGTTGTGAGAGAATGGGTCTAACTGTAAACACAGGGAAAACAGATCTCATTCTCTTCACTAGGAAATGTCAGACGGATGGTCTGTACATGCCCAGTCAACTGTGACAAAGACTTACATGCTCCGAAACAACAAAATACTTAGGCATCACCCTAGACGCAAAGCTAGTCTGGGGAGAACACATAAGAAGAAAAGCAGCAAAAACGTGCAACGCTTTCTGGGCTTGTAGGAGAGCGATTGGAACCTCATGGGGGCTTCGGCCTCAGATGATGAACTGGCTCTATGTTACCATAACAAGACCGTCTCTAACTTTTGCCTACTCTATAGTCTGGTGGCCCGCTACCAGGAAGGAATGGGCAAAAAGAGAACTTAATAAAGTACAGCGGATGGCCTGCCTTGGAATCACAGGGGCCATGAGAACTACCCCGACAGCGGCCATGGAAATCTTGTTGTACCTCCCACCTCTGGACCTCGTGGTCCAGGGGGAGGCTAGTAAGGCCGCAATGAGATTGAACAAAGGCGGGAGTTGGTCAACATCTCTTGCAAAAAATGGAAACGGTGAGTGTCTGAACAAAATACTGGAGTGGGATCCGATGCTGCAAGCCGGTACGGACTACATGACTCCTAAGTATAATTTCAATAGCAAATTAGAGGCTATTTTTCCGGCTCAGGAAGAGTGGCTACGGAAACAAGTAGATCTTGGAAATGAACAAATCTGGTTCATGAACGGGTCAAAAACAGACAAAGGTAGGGGAGCCGGAATGTACATGCATAAAGGAACGTACACCCAGGGAAGATCCTCAGCGTCGCTGGGGCTCTACTTTACGGTCTTCCAAACGTAGGTATACGCAAAACTTGCATGCGTAAAACAAATACTGGAATTAGGAATTGATGTGAACTGCTGCCTGGACATGGGGCACAGAGGACCTGGTGGTGGATCATACAACCCCCTAATAATAATAATATTAAATTAAATACATTTTTTTCAGTCAAAATCAATTCGGATTCCAAAAAGGTAAAAAGCATTGTTTGGGAAGGAAATGATATATTGCGGTTACATATTCTGCAACAGTTCATTCAAAGAATTATGTGCCCAATCTTCAAAGCTCCCAAATTGATTGAAACTATTTTTCAAGCTCATTGTTTGTTAATATCAACCCATCCCGCTTCCTGCCGACTTCAGTTCCCATTGGACCCCTTGGTCATTCTTTAATCTCATTACATTGTACTTTCTGATTACGAGAAAAGTGAAATTGGGCACACTTAAAGCTTTTAGCATATAACCTGAGTTATGCAGAACTTTAGAAACCAGCTACAGCAGTGTATTGACAGTAAGGGACATCACTTGAATGATATGTTGTTTAAAACAAAGTAAAATTAACTTCCAGTTGTACCCTTCTGATACCACAATAAAGTTATGTTCTAATATTTTTTGTTATTTTTTAATTTATCTTCAAAGTTAGGGAGGGATACTTTCCTGCCTCACCCTGTATAAAAAAATTATATTTCTTATATAATATAAAATTATACACAAAATATATAATACAAAATTATATTTTGTATCACGGTAAAATGACACAATTGCCATACTCTCCTGGTGGCATACTTCAGTAGTTTAATGAATTTAAAGAATCATCATATTTTGGGATAGGCCTACTTGCAACAAAACAACAAAATACTATAGTTGTGAACAGCGTAACTCTGAACCAGGAAAAGGTTAGCTAATTAGTGTCGCTGCACTCAATGACAACAAGTACCGTACTAGGTGCCTAATACCAAAAAGTCAGTTAAGTTATTGTCAAAAATTATTAAAAACCATTATCATTATTACGTTTTGTGTTTAAATTTTCATTATTTTAAAACTAAATTTGATGTAAATCGGCCAATTTTGACCAACTTGTACCGCCAAACTAGTTTTTTTTTTAAACTAACTTTGAATGAACAGTGGAACTAAAATACAATTCATATAAAAACGTGAGCATATGGAGGGACAAAAAATACTCTAGTAATATAGTGGCCAATATGGCTTTCAAAAGGGTACCTAAATCTACAGTTGATGCAATAGTCAAATTAACTGACTTTGTTGTAGAAGGTCTGACAATAAAAATAAAGTTATGAGTATCTTTCTAGACCTTTCAAAAGCATTAGACTGTGTTGATTTGAATTTATTACTTACAAAATGTGAAAGACTTGACATTCGAGGACAGCCATTTCTGTGGCTAGAATCATTTATTTACAACGCGTTACTGTTGCGGAAAGGCTGTCTAAAATGTCCAAATTGAAATATGGTGTAGGCCTACCTCAAGGGTCGGACCGGTGTTGTTCTTAATCTATAAATGATTTTTTATCAGCAGTAGGCCTATATGTGGATAGATTAATTAAATTTTCTGATGATACAACTTTAATATTCAAAACAGATTCTCTAAAAAATCTAGAGCAAAATGCTTTTGTACAGGTCAATGCTACTTATCAGCCTATTTCACTGAAACTAATTGGGTAATCAATCTAGAAAAAAACAAATATTTGAATTTTAGTTCAAAACCAAACACTTTTCAGACATTAAGTGTCTTTTTTGAAGAAAAAGAACTTGAAGAAGTAAATTCAATAAAGTTCTTGGGTCTTACCTTGGATAACAAGCTGACCAGGAACTATCATTAGTACAGTCAATGGATGCTCAAAAGGGGAGTATAGAGGGATATGGAAGGAACACAATTTTTGACTTTGGGACTTTGTTTGGACTAGTTAGGAGGTAAACATACTAAAAGTCCCCATTCCTAGGAGGTGAGCGGGGTGCATGTAGAAGGACCCATTTTTCGGTTTTTCGCCTAGTGTATCTAAAAAACTATAAGTCCTAGAGATAAGACTGTTCTATACAAAATTAAAGCCGACAAAATATTACACAAGATTGATTCTATAAATGTTTTTGCTATCTCGCATAGTTTCTGAGATACGTGCTCAAACATAGACTATTTTTTTTTTTTAATTTTCTCTCATATTTTGCCTTATTTGATTAGATAAAATTTCAGCCCTTCATCATACGAAAAAGTTGTGAGGAAAGAAGATATAAAGCATTCAATTTACTTCAAGAATATGTGATATTTTACTATTTTACCACAAATCGTTTAAAAGTAAGAGCAATTTTAAAATAACACGTAATTTTCTAGATTTTCCAGAAAAACTTAGCTTTGGTTTTTTGTTATTTCGTTCCTCTAGGCCTAATTCTATATTTATACCAATATATACGTATTTTATATGCAAAAAGAGTGTTTACTATATATATATATGCAGTAGTGGTTTATAAGTGGCACATAAAGAAATTATATGTATTATAGAATATATTTTCAGATAGCCTACATAATTATGTAGATCTTTAAAAGTAATGCTCAATTTATTGATGATCGCTGAGTTTTTATTGTTATTTAGGAATAGATAAAGGATAATATAATAATAATATTAAATATTACCTTGAGTAAATATTGAATATTTATATGTTACCGTAAGTGTTGTGTATATATAAGTGTTTGAGTGGACATAGATAGCTGGCCTGATGATGCTGCTTGTGGCAGTGAAACATGTAGCCACATAAAAGGTAAAGTACAAATACAGACTACATTTGACAGAAAATAATGTAGTACAACTATAGAGTAATAATTAATTGTTATTAATTAATGGCTCTCTTTGGGTGGGACGGTCCTGGCGAGGGTTCTGCTTCGTTTTCTTCCTAGTCCATTGAGAAAGGTGATAAATCTTCGAGGATGACATGCAGAGGATCTATGTCGAGTTCTTCACCCTCATTGCGCAAAAGAGGGCCCCCATTAAGGTCCCCAAAATTTATCCCATCGATGGTGCACGCATTAAAGTCAGCGTTGTCAAACACGAATTGGCTGAATGAATCTGACTTGAAAGTTGGTTCAGCATACATGAGAGCAGACATTTAAAATGTTTGGGCTTCATAATACGATGCACAAAAACCCAATTCGTTAGAACATCAATTAGTCTCTTAGAGGCATATTTCCTGCGGAGAAATATCGAAAGGCATGAAGACATGAAGATCATTACTGAAGACATGAAGATACGTGATCTGACGACTGAAGCGATAGCATGTACACGATAGCAATACACTTTGTCTTTATGTTTCTTTGACTCTTTTTGTTTTTTTCATCATCACATCATCCAGAAAAGATAGTAAGGTTTGAGGGAGAGCTTCTGTATTATTTAGGAAGTCATCGTTAGAGGGGAATATTGTCATAAGTGTACAATGCCTAATGATTCGGCTGTTTTTTTGAGAATCCTGAGTCGTTCGTCATAGGCATTGTCCTCCTTGTGTTCGTACCAAGCGTCAAGTATCAATTGTTGTCCAACATTATAGTACTGGAACATGAAATCTGTTTGAACCTCCAGTCACTATTATACGTTCCTCATACTTTACTTCAAGTTGTGCTTTTATTGTTTTCCCTACAGATTTGACACCAGTGGCGACACAAAGTATTTCGGTCTGTGAAAATTGGCAGTCAGTAGTCTCCTCAATGTAGACACAAATTGCATCCATTGCTCATGTAACGTGGACAGATTTTCAAACGCTGGTGTCTGATTTCGATTAAGAATAATCGTGCTTAACAAATTTCGAACAACAATCATAGTGGTTAACATCCTCGTCGGCGACGAGATCTTTAATAGAGGACAGGCGGCCTAATACTTCGTTCATCGTCCCAACTATATTTTCTTTATGAGGCGGCCTCCAGACATGCTTTTTGTAACTCAATAGTGCAGACACTGAACACCTTTCTCCTTTTATTCAGGGGCTTTTTGTTTTCATTTTAATAGGCTCTCCACAAAAGAAACAATTTTTCTTAAAATCGAAAGTGGGTATTGCAGACCTAACAACCGCCATTCGTGAAGACGTTGATGCTTCATGTTTCTTCAAAGACACAATCGTATTGTTTCTCGGATAATCTTCGCACGAAGTGTGAACGAGGAGTGACTCCAAACCATCTAGCTGACGTATTTTGCCGTCGCTTCTCTCTTTGTTTGCTTTTTTGAGCAAATGTATTCCCTATTTGCCCACTTTTGAAACACCACTTATCTCTTCACATTAACTTATCTTCTCTCCCACATTAACTTATCTCTTCATCACTGACACACAAAACACCTAGGCCTACTACTCATTAATACTACTACTCACTCTCGATATCGAACAACCGTAAGAAGTAACACATATAGGCTAATCCGTTTCACAACAAAATACAACTTTTCACTAAGTTAGCTAAGTTGAGAAAAACTGAATGGTAGAGGATCTGGTGTTGGGTCCTGAGGTGGGTGGGGGTAGACTAACGTTCCTTATGCGTTATTCGAGGGGGCGCGGGCGGATTGAAGGCTGACTCTAGAAAAATCACTTTCTGTCTAACTGCTTTATATCTGTAGACTAAGACACAACAAAACTAAAACTCAAAACAAACAAATTCATTTCCTCGTATTTTAAAACTTATACAGACTTGAATGTTATGCATGACAGGAATAACTCGTATTATAGTCTATCTATATAGCCAACAAAATAATCCGTACTTGGATTTAGGCCTAATTTGTATGTGGAATAAGTGGATAATTATTAAAACAACTTTAATAATAGTATATACGTACATATTTTTTTATATAGAGTTAAAAAAGCGGAATACCTAACAAAAAGATGAAAGTCAAATTTTTCTGCGAAATCTTAAATTGATGCATAAATTTAAAATTGCTCTAATTTTTAAATGATTTGTAGTAAAAATCACCTATTCTTGAAGTAAATTGAATGCTTTACAACTTCTTTCCTCATAACTTTTTCGTATGACGAAGGGCTGAAATTTTATCCAATCAAAATATGAGAGAAATTTTTTTCCAAAAATAGTCTATTTTTGAGCGCGTATATCTCGGAAACTATGCGAGATAGCAAAAACATTTATGGAATCAATCTTGTTCAATATTTTGTCAGCTTTAATTTTGTATAGAACAGTCTTATTTCTAGGACTCAAAGTTTTTGAGATATAGGCAAAAAACAGAAAAATGGGTCCTTCTCCATGCCCCCCTGCACCCTGCTCACCTCCTAGGAACATGGGGACTTTTAGTATGTTTACCTCCTAGCTAGTCCAAACAAAGTCCAAAAGTCAAAAATTGTGTTCCTTCCATTTCCCTCTATAATCTTTCATTGACTTTACTAAATGTAGGTCTACATCATTAGTGCTAAAGTTACTTCAAGAATATTTGGATTAAGAAATTGTATCTGTACACAAATATTCTGCTTATTGCATTAGTGTACGTTAAACCTTTCCAAGTTAAAGTTTTTTTCTACTAAATTGAGTCGAAATCGTTGGAATTAATAGGGAAATCAACATTCTCTAGAGGGAGTTAACTTTGGTATCTGTACACAAACATAAAATTATATTGTAACTCTTCAGTTATTTTAACAGCTTACTATGGTCTAATCTGAACTATGGACTTCTACTTTGGGGGAATTCATCTGTTCAGAATATGCAAACAGTATTTGTCCTGCAAAAAAAAAAAGCTGGAAGGGTTGTAATAGGTTTAAATAAGCACCAATCTTGTAAAACATCTTTTACAGAATTGAGAATTTTAACGCTTCCAAGTATGTATGTAATGAAAGTAGGCTAATTCTTTATTTTGAATATAAGTGTGACCATGTTCAGAACAAGGACATACATAATTATAACACCAGGACCGCTTGAAACTATCGTGCTAATCGGCACAGGTTGAGTTTATATAGTAAACTGCCTTTGCAAACAGGTGCTTCATTAACAAATAAACTTCCCACTAAAATAATTAATTTACAATACTGTATTACAATTCTTTTAAAAACAGCGCCTTAGGCAACTACTAAATGTTGTCTGGGTCTTTTTACTCTGTGGAGGAGTTTATGTGCCATGATTTTAGGTTTAGCCTCCTATGTAAAATCTGTACTCCTTTCACATGTTCTTGATCGGGTTCTTTTTAAAAAATTATATTGGTCTGTAATATTTTAATGGATTATTGTTATTGTCTATTTGTGTTTTTAAAGATAATTATTTGTAAATAATTTTAAAATTATTTATTAATTGACATATTTTATAAATATGGTGAATTGTACTATCTTACAAAACCAATAAAATTAAATGAAATAGGATACATTGATTTAATATGTTTAATAATATTATAAGTGAAAATTATGATTAGGCAAGGCCTAAATTTGGCATAAGTTTAACTATTCGATCCTAGTAGTGCGGGAGGTAACGTTGCATTTTTTCGAGGAATTTTATACCAAATAAATTTAATTTCTAACAGTTGATTAATATTCAACATTGAGCAAAATGTACGTTAGTTGCCGCACAAGCGGTGGAACTCAAAATGACAGCATGTGAAGTTGTCAAACAAATTTTTGCTCCGAGTGATTTTATAACGTGCCAAAATTTATGGGATAATTTTTAGATCATTTTCAACCAAAATATTAAAATCAGCTGCATAGATAAGAGGGGATTATACGTCAGTCACGTATACGACCATGTCAGAAAATTTTTAAAATAAAGTCATAACATAACCTATGAAATACCTTATGAAATTTATACAGCTAAATTTTGATACATTTTAAATAATAAAGATAATTGTCAGCTGTGTGTGTACCGGGGGAAAGACTGTCAGTCAGCGTCATAAACATGCTGCGCGCTCAGTGTATCTGATCGTTGCATAGTCATTTTGACTAATGAACTGACGATCTTTACCACACAAATATTCATCTAACGGCGATTTTTAATTTTGTTATCAATCAAATTACTTTAAGTTAAAATATTTCCGTAATCGATGGACTTATGATTTTTTAGCTTTATACAATTTTTTAGACATTATCAACTGTTTGGAATCAGTAGATTATATCGACAATATTTCTTAAAACTAAATACAATTTTGAAAATACAACGTTAACATTTGGCATTTTGGGAAAGTCAACCCAATTAAATTTACCTAATTCTATCCTTACTTGTTCAAAATTCATTGATATTTTTTGTTCCGTTAGTGGAGAAGCAATAAACTCTTTCTGATAATGGATTGCGTTTGAAATTTCTAACCCTACGGCAGACTTTAAGGAATCTAAATACTTATCTAACAAAAATGTGATCAATGCATGTTGTAGAATACATATGTAGTTATCAGTTATTCCATTAGGCTTGTTGATTAAATACACGAAGCCCAGAATAGTAAACACAGATAAGGCTCAGACTGAGATAAGTCGACTTCAATGTTTACATTTCCTTCACAAAACAATAGGACATTGGTTGAAATTTTATAAAAGTCATAAAGGTCTCTAATTCATTGATGAACTCAAATACACTAAAACTTGATATATTATTCAGTTTATCAATTTACTAATAATATTTAATAATAGATAGGCCTAACTATGACTAAGACATTAATTACCTTAACTTGATTCATTAGATAATGTCTCAGAATGAACACTTAACGATAATTTTTTAATAAAGCAGTAAATAGTCGTTAACTATTTGAATGATATTTCTGGCCCTTTAGCATCTTTCATGGATAAATTATATTTTTGTCGTATTTCTAGAATATTTTTACCCCAGTTAACTTGCGTTGAACGAATAAAGCGGTTCATTTCTTTTAAAACAAAATATACAAATTGGCTTTGTTTCCGCATATATTTTGGGCACTTTATGTTTCAACAGCACAACAGAAACTAAATTAACTAGTCGAATTTTATACATCAGATAAGAGTGTTTATCAATTGTTTGTATGAGTTTGTCTTCCCACACTTAGTAACCAAACTAGGGTCAATTCTACCTGGAGCCTCACAAAAAAATCTTAGGGAGGGGTAAGTCAGATTAGTGGAACCTTCGCAGATGAGAAGAAAGTTTAGTTTTACAGTAAATAATAATTCGACCACACAGCTGAACCCCTGACGTGAGTTGAGCAAATTTCCAAAATTAAGTTTATAGGCTGCCTATGTTTGAGGGTTTCAACCAACAATTTTAAAAATATGTCTACTCACGAAGGCGTTGAACAGCTGTCTGTGTAGTATATTAGTAGAATTTGTTTGTGCCTAGTGGCTTCGCGAATTTGCACTTGGCTTCGAACCGGGTACTTTTATGGTATTTTACGTTTTGATCGATTTTGGGGGAACCAAGCGAGCTATAAGGTCGTGTAAAAAACAAAATGTGCAGAATAACATGCAACATTTTTATTTTTAGAAATTATTTTTTTTAATTTAATTTTTGTAGTAAAAATCTAAAAAAATTGATACTTCCGGTCAAAAAACGTACTTCCGGTTATACTGGATTTTTTTGGCTCTAACGAACTCGTCCGAGCGACATAGACAACCAACATGGGTACCATATTTGGACAAAATCGGACTTAAAATGCATATAGGCTATATATGATTTTTAATGACACCCCAAAACGTGTTCTGGGGACCATGACCGGTGCTCATTTGCTACTCCCGATCTTGGGTCTTACCATAAGGGCCACTGCAATAGCTCATTTTTCCTATTGAAATTCGCTAATAATATAATTTAAAAGCAGCACGAACTTAATTCTTATGAAAATCTATTAAGAAATTGCCATTAACAGCATTAATTATGTTAAATAATATAATACCGATTGAAATTGAAACTTAATTGAGTAATTTGGTCGTTAAACAAAATTTAAAATCACCGTCAGCTGAATGTTTGTGGGGTAGGCTAAAGATTGTCAGTTCATTAGCCAAAGTGACTATGCACTGAGCGCACAGCATGTTTATGACGCTGACTGACGGTCTTTCCACAGGTATACACACAGCTGACGATTGTCTTTATTATTTAAAATGTATCAAAATTCAGTTGTATAAATTTTATAAGGTATAAAATCACTTTATTTTAAAAATTTTCTGACATGTTGGTATATATGTGACTGATGTATAATCCTCTCTTATCTATTGTCTACAGCTGATTTTAATATTTTGGTTGTAAATGTTCAAAAAATTATCCTATAAATTTTAGCACAGTAAATTATGAAATCACTCGGAGCAAACATTTTTTTGACAACTTTCACATGCTCTCGCCTTTAGCTCCACCACTACTGGAGTCAGCTGATGCTCAGATCTCTTATGTATTAAGGGAAAATTATTATTTCTATGATTTTCAACCGGTATGAAATGACTTGTTCAAATGTAGCGATACCTCCCGTACTATATAGCCTAATATTTTTGCAGACAACGATGTTGTTTTACATCCTACTGTTCAATACTTGTTGTATCTTGTTATAGGTTAGACCAGGCGATGATAACCACCTAGGTTTTTCGACTTTAAAAAAAAAGAAAAAAATTGTTTTAGGTTAGAAACTTTTAGATTTTTTTTTATTCTTGCATATTTCTTTTGCCATAGGTTAGCCTAGGGTCGAATAGTAAACTCGCACCCTAAATATTAGAGAACTTCCTTGCTCATGGGCAACCAATGCTTGCAGCAAGGAGGCATATTGTAAATTTTACTCAATTTTAAAAAACCTTATTTAAAACATTAACTGACTGTATTTTTCAATTTCAGCCTATTTTCCTCTGTACTTAACCTAAAATTTAAAATTACCTAAGTCTAATCTAATTGTAGCCTACCTTTCAGCAATTTACCAATAATTATTTAAAACATAATTTTGTTTAATTTGATACAAAGATTAACTTTGACTCACCATGGCTGTAATTCGTATTTGGTAATTTGCAATATCCACATTTATAGCCTTCATTTTCAGCATAATATTCAACAATACTAAATTCTTTAGCAGTTGCCATTTTATTTCAGCAAAGTTGACAGTAGGCCTACTAGGCACTCGGCAGCGGGCAGACTCGGCTATTCCCTATATTAGTATTTATTTTTATTTACAGTATGTCAATGCATAGATTCCATAGATTAAAATAGTCCATAGAACATTTTAAATAAATAGATCTTTGACCTTTGAATCTTGAATCAGAATCACTGGTTTAGAATGTAAGAAGTACAGCACTGACTTAAACAGCTGTCAAATAGTGGTTGACAGCTGCATTCACTTTTGATTTAGGCCTACATTATAAATTCCTAAAATATTATTTTACAGAAGCCCAAAAAGAACATAGATTTTTTAAAGTAGATATTATGACTTTAAAGTCAAAATTTCAAATTTATAAAAAGTCGAAATTTTGAGTAACATAATTATCATCATTATGTTTATATTGTGATTTTCAATAGGGAGTCTCAGACATTGGCTGTAAGCTTATTTTGTATAAACAGTAAAATGAGAACAATTATATCAACTCTATATCTTCTAATAGCTTCAATTCTACTATTAATAACTTACAATATTATTATCTTCAGTGACAATACGTACAGTACATACAATATATACTTCCAAGACCATCTTATATTCGGTTGGTCTTGATTTTTCTTTGAAAAATATGACTGTTGGCAATCATGCAACTTGCAATTGGTTCATTGGCTGACTGATCGGTTGCCCACCACAACCACACAAACATATAACATCAACGACACCAACCGAGGAATATGGCAGAGACTGCTAGAGGTAGGTTACGGTTATTTTGAATATTTTTTAATTATGTTTAAATTGTTTAATATACTCTTTTAAGTGATTAAAGTAAACATTTCAATATTTATATTTTAGTTTTATTCGATTAACCAAACTCAGTTGTAGTAAGTGACATACAATTCTAATGTTGTTTATCAGATGTTAACTTGCTAAAAGCATAGCCTTGAAAATAATAGCATGGTTCTGTCACTTAATTTTGATGTCTTCTGCTAACTATTGAACAGAAATGTATTGCACTTATTTTATTATATAATTTTTACAAGTTAAACTACCTTTGATTTTGTTACTTGAATTTTCTAGGAGTGTATTTATATTAAGAAATTAAGTCTGTAATAAAGATTGTAAACACTATAATAATGCAATATTAGCTAGCTGGGACATAGGAAGTAGGAGGAATTCCTACACACATTCAAAGCATACAATTAAACCTAAATATGGAAACTTGGGTTTTTACTTTCGTAATAATACATTGAATATTTTTCTCTAATCTGAAGTCCACACTTTGGTATATAGATTATAACCTTGTTACTTACTTCTAGCAGTAAATTTTTAATTATTACTACATAAAGTTATATATCTTTCAAGTTTAATCTTGCAACCTATTGAAATTCAAACTCAACTTTATTTTGGAGAAACAACATTTGTTTTTCTTGACTTGATTTACTACTAGTTATTTTTTATTAGGCCTAGCCTAAAGGACTTAGGTTATTGATTTTCACCAAATTGTCATATTATACTTTTTCACTATATATATAGTAATTACCTTTTCTTGGAAGCTGTCGTACAATCCTTTGGTTTTTCGTCAATCTTATATCATGACGGCCGTTTCAACTATTTATCAGTCATTTTCAAATGTTGCGGTTCGCGCACTCGGAACGTTGTTAAAACATTAAATAAAATCACTACACATATATATAAAAGACACTACAATGTACATTGAACACATATAAATTAACATATAACGTCGACGGTGTGGAACTAATATAGTAGTAGTTTATATATAGTAGGGCAAATTGAACAAAATTTGCAATAAAATAAGGTAGTAGGCTAGTTCCTGTAATTTTCAGTTTTATATTGTGAATATCAATTAGCCTTTTGGCAGTGTATGTTGTAATATATAGGCTAATATAAACCTTATATTTATATTTTTGAATGTAACAAACTTGAAGTACCTAATTTATCTCTTCACCTATGGAATTTACTTTTAATATTAGGGATAGATTGAATGAAATATGTAATATTATGTTAGTAAGATAACATTCCAAAGCTATTTCGTATTTCACAAAATTTAAATTTCAAACATTGTAAGTTGGTTATAGATTCATACAGAGCAATTTACTCCAATCTGACAATCGAAATTTCCAATTAATTGTTTTTAATTCATTAAATAGGCCTACGATTTATTTAGTTTTTTAACAGACAATTTATATAAAAAGGTGAATAGGCCTAAATGCTTTTTTCAGGATATTGTACAGATTTTTTGGTAATTGTTCGGTATAGTGGCCTCAACTAAAAACGTTTTTATATGAACACACAGTCAACTTAAGTGCTGAATTAGTATTATTTGATAAGAATTGAAGGTCGTAAACGTAAGAATTATTAAAAAAAAACCTAAAATGTTCTAACCTATAGTATTTAGTCACGGTATGTTAACCTGAATTATTCAACATTTTTTACATTCTAAACTGTTAAATGTTGAATATTTGTTAAATGTTTGTTGTGTATTGATACTCATTTACATTTGCTCTGGTGCACAATTAGTGAGCTTTACAGTAGCGAAATCCCATCAAAGGATTCTACTGACACTGTTGTTGAAACTGATTCTGATTCAGATTACTAAGGTAAATAACACTTTCCGACTCTAAACTTTGTTGTTTTTAGTTATAGGAATGCCTATTCTAACATGTGTCACCATATGAAAAAGTTTGTAGTTGAGGCCACTATACCGAACAATTACCGATTTTTTAGATATATAAAGATTGGGAAGTTACAATGAAGGGGACTCATTTTTAACAACTTAGGAAGCTCATATCTCATAGCTAAAGCATCAAAATAAAAATATTAAATGACTTGTTCATTAACAGGGAGAGGGGGCATTTTTTATCATTTTTGTATTGAACTCTTTTAACTATATCTCAATAATTTCTCTAGGTTATATGCTTTATAAGTAACTAAACCAGCTCATTTTCAAAACTTAAAAAGGAATTCAAACTTCAAAACTTAAAAAATTATTAAACACTGCATGCTGTCCATAACTGCCCTACACGGGGGTAGTTGTGGA
This sequence comes from Philaenus spumarius, assembly GCA_018207615.1. Lineage (NCBI taxonomy): Eukaryota > Metazoa > Arthropoda > Insecta > Hemiptera > Aphrophoridae > Philaenus > Philaenus spumarius. Next base: position 379,553 of record JAGFPH010000609.1, on the reverse strand, counting down.
CAGCACAAGATTTACTTATGGCAGATAATGGACAAAAAGAAATATAGCCTGGACTCTAAAATATAAAAAAGGTAATTTTTGTATGTAATGAGACAATACATCAAGTCTATATAATAAATTTAAGCCTTAATATGAAATCTAATGGTAAAAAACGTTGATATATATTAAATAAAAGATCAACACCTATTCTAGTTAAAAAAATTTAACATTTTTGATCAAAAGAAACAATTTTCTTAACATACTGGGTAATAATCTAATAATATACTAGGCCTAATATTTACACCTGAATATTTGTTGTAAATGGAAAAATCAACCTTAAACCTAAAGATAGGCTACTAACTGCTCTTTCAGTTTCTCCACAGCAATAGTTGGATGCGATAGTTTAACAACAAAATCTGTAATGTTAGCAAAGTAGTGCCTGGCATGTCAGGTTTAACAAATCTATAAAAAGATTAAACCTATCTATTAAAGTTTTGCATCTTTGAACTGTATTTGTTCAATTTGATATTTCTCACATTCTTCACTTCATCAACTAACTTTCTCTTACATTTCATTACTAGTTTTGCTTCCGTTTTTGCCTTTTTCTCATTAATTTCCTTTTCAATCATGTCCGTTTCAGGAGTAGCCTATCTGTTAGAATGCACGGTTTTTCTTGGTCCCGTTTTAGGCACAGTTCTTAGTTGGTTTTTCACAGCTTGTTGGCACATCTGATCTGACCAGAAAAGAAGTTGGCTGCCCAAAAATTTCCTGTGTTGCGTTGGCAAGGTTTCTTTACTGTTAGTTGTTTCTGCATCTGCGATTTCTGATTGAGTTGCACAATTTTGTTCATTTTTTTGCCGAGTTGCAGGCCTATCTGTTACCGATGCTGCTGTGACATCTTTTAATAATATGGTTTTATCAAAAGGAACATACCAGTTTTATTAAATAGTTCCAGCCAGTATATTTGTCCTAGAGAAACCGTTTCAAAAGCTTTTGCTGATAAACTGGCAATATGATTCATTGATATTGACTTCCATGGATTCTGAGTAACCCAAATATTGAATGCAGCTTTACAATAAGTCTTGAAAGGTCCGAAGACACCGATATCCAGTGGTTGGATGCAATGATTCTTATGAGGTGGGAATGTCAGTAGCACAATTCCATTTTCTTTACAAAATAAAATAATATCTAGACTTATGTGCGATTCATGAGTTATCTAGTAAAATGAAAATAGGGGTTTCCTTGGCAGAGGAAGTGTCCTTCTATATATGCTTCATTACTTCAAAAAAAGATTCCTGGTTCATCCAACCAGATGGAGAAGCAAATCCTGTACTACCTGGTGGGGCATCCAATAGAAAACTGTCTTTAAGAAAACTCTCGGGTAAACAAACTTGTGCATATCTGCCCCCTTTTTTATGTCCACAAGTGCCCCAAAGTAACTATTATGGGGTTTCCCTCCATTTCTCATTTTTGGATATGCTAAATGCATACTTTTTAGATACTACTGAATTGTAGCTTACTTAGTAGGCTACTTTTTAAGGATAATCTGTTTTAATAACATTCATAAAAATAAACCTTGTAAAAATATATTTAGTAGAAAACAATTAAACAATTTACTTTTGGGCAACAAAAACAGCAAAAAGTTCTTGCCTTCTTGTCAATTAACAGCAGACCTTCAAATTTCACTGACCAAGACAATACATCAACACAATCTTGTGGTATAAGTTTAAACTAGATCATGCCTTTAGAAGTTGATAAATTCAAACTGTCCACTTCTGCCTCCCTCTCCCCACAGTTAAAAATGTTGTTTCCACTTTTTATAAGTATACATTTGACTTCAGTTCTGTATTTTGGTTTATAAAAATCACCTTTAAATAAAAGTATTTAAAAAAAGGTATTTTTGAAATAAAGATTCTAGGAGGAAGTGGCACATCGATGGATAGTCTTTATGAAACTGTAAGGATTCTGTTGAGACTAAAACTATACAAAACTATAATTTCGAATGGAACATGAACCTGAATATCTTTAGGTTGCTAATGAGTTCCTGTTGCTACATTATTGTAGAATTAGTCAGGCAGAGTTTGGTTTTACATAGCCCCGAAAAATTAATACTAAACAGTATAGTCCTACTTTTCGTAAGTCTGGTCACCTCATAAGATGGTTTGTTGATTATTTAGAAAACTTTTCCATTCAAACTCATACTGATTTAAATAAAAACCCTGAACCACAAAACAAGGAACAAAAACAATAACTAAACAACTAAATTGTAAGTTATGTTTAATACGTTACCCTTATGTACATTTCGATGACATGGTCATCATCCTCAGATGGTTTTAACACTACTAAAGTACCGTATACATACTTGTATACTTTAGTAGTGTTAAAACCCTCTGATGATGATGACCATGCCATCGAAATGTGCATAAGGGTAACGTATTAAACATAACTTACAATTTAGTTATTGTTTTTGTTCCTTGTTTTGTGGTTCGGGGGTTTTGTTTAAATCAGTGTGATTTTGTCGCCACAGTACTCTTTTGTCGCCACAGTTATTTGTTTAATTTGAACTCATACAGACTTAAATTGTAGCCTACACAACAAATTAATGTTTCAGATAAAGTCACTCTGTGCGGGAATGTTAGATAAAAATTAATGGCTCCTAGATTTTACCTGTCTTGATATTTTTTTTTGTAGGATTTGTAAGATTATTTTTCTGTACCATAACAAAACTTGTGTTAATAATAATGTTTGTTAAATTGATTATTAAGATTTGTAAATAAAAATAAACGGTACCAGGAACTGGAACATACTTTCTCACAAACATATTTAAATTATGAAACAGATTCACTGTGACTTCATAATTGAAGGTGGGGTAGGAGAGGTGTTTTATTAAAGTAGGAGATTAATAAATAAATATTATTATTATTATCTAGAGATAAACTATTCAACCGATTTCGAACAAATTTGCACCAAACACATCAATTAGGCGTGTATAGATGCACGAAAAAAGGTTTTGAAAATTTTTGAAAAACAACCCCCTTTATGGCCAAAAACCATCCAAAATCAGTTATTATTATTATTAGTGGCTAAACGAGAATTTTTACAAAGATGCGGTTTTTTGCATATGGTAGGGTACATTAAAGGATGCAAATAAGCCAAATTTGATCAAAATCGTTAGAGCCTTTTTTTTATAAAAAAAATAATAACAAATTTTTTGGGATTTTTTGCCATAAAGGGGGTTGTTTCTCAAAACCGTTTTTCGTGCATCTATTGCAGGTCTACTTGACATGTCTGGTGCACATTTGGTTGAAATCGATCGAATAGTTTTCGCTCTAGCTTTGTATACATACAGAGACATACAGACATTTTGTAAAAACCACTTTTTGGGACTCAGGGGGTCCCAAAACGGATATTTCCACAAAAATCTCAACATTGATTTTTTTTGCGATCACTATACCGGTACTTTCTCTTTATTATAGTAGGCCTATAGTGAGAAAGTAATATATATGGTAGTACTGGTACATGATTAAATTATAATTTAGCCTAAGTTAGATTTTTTGTAAGAATTGATTTCACAATACAATTTTATCTTACTAATTTTATTCTAAACACATTCATACACACCAATTACAGTTCGAGCAAACTAGGAGTGCGTTTGGCCTAAAGGGCGTGTCATCCCTTCTACTTCTCCTTAAACCTGCCTTGGTGGTACAACCAATTCCACAAAAAATAGGTTCACAAATAACATTTAACTGAGGAAATGGACAGCGCTGACATTCTTATAACTTTACCTACTTGCTCGCAACCTTTATATAAAAAAGTATTTCACCATTTAGAGAAAACTATGACAAATACCTATACATAAGTAAGGTTTTGTTTCATAAAAAAATTATATGTTATAACTGTGATGCAAAATTTTACTAAGTTTTTTTATAAAATAAAAGTGATAGCAACAAAAATGTTCAAAGAGAGAAACTTTTTCAAAAATGATAACTTTTTGCGAGAAAGTTGTTGATAATTAGTGGAATTAACTTTTTTATTTGTAACAAATTTCTGTACGACCCTTTGTTTAGTCAGGAGGAACTGATTAAGGTAATTCCTGTAATGAATACATTTTGTGCTTGTTTGACATTGATTTTGTAAGATCCTGGCTGTTCCGTAGGTCCAGTACAATGACACCATAATACTATCTTGCTTTAATCATACTGTTGTTTAAATTTTAGGTTTTGTATTCTTTTAACATTGTATTGTTAGTCACCAGGTTGGTGAAAGTTAGTACGAAATTTTTGTGGGAAAAGTAAGTAGGATGATGTAAAAGGAAGGATATCTCAGGAAATACTTCCTGTTTTCCTGCTCTCTTTATTTGTCGATTCCAAGAATGCAATCTCCTCATAATTTTTAACACATGCACAATTTGATTTGTCAACCAGTGTAATTGTATTATTCTTAGTACTTGCGTTTTTTCCTAAACCCAACCATTTTTTTGTAAATTGGACTTGATGTTTAGAGTTTTGAAAGGTTCAACTAAACTTGCCAACTTGGACCTTGAATATTTTAAAATATCAAATATTACATTTTTTTTTTTTACTACTCATTTAGTAAATGTTTTACTAATAAAACTTTATAACGATTTCGGCCTACACAAAATTGACATAAGTATCTATATACAAAATATCACAAAAACCGTAATGCTCTATGAAGTATCGTATTCAATACATTAAAATAAATTTTAAAATGTTCAGTACCGGTATCGTTTTTTTCTCGAATTCGGACATTGATTTTTATTATCATGAATAACAACGTTAAAGTTTTAAGTAATTGTAACTAGGTACATCATTTGGCAACCGTTTCCAATAAATAAAAAGACGTCTGTGAAAATACATTAGGCCTACTACAGACGGGCACAGTTACTGTTGTTGCTATTTTAACTGTTGTAAAAAAAAAACTAACAAAAAAACTAAAATAAACTAACCCGAATTCGAAAAATGTTTCTGAATTTTCATTTATTATAATGCATAGAATCCGATCCTATAGGATGATAAGGTTTTTTGTGACACCTGTATATATCTATAAATAAAACAACTAATTTTTACATGTCCTATTCACTAAGAATAAACGGTATCAGTTAACTGACACAAACTTTCTCCCAACTTATTGTAGTCAAAATAATATTGTTTTTAATCATTTTATTTACTACTTTTTAGAACAAAACAAAAAATAATATTCTACCTACGTCAATCGTATAAAAAAGTTATTGTCCCAGGCGGGATTCGATCGCGCGACCTTTGAATTACTGGCCGTCTCCTCTACCGTTGTGCTATCCCTTGCGGCCGTTGCCGTGATGCTAGATTGACAACATAAACTTGTTTATTTTTTAACATTTCCCCATAATTATGAAACGCCGAAGTTTTGATAAAAGCGGATGGTGTCCTTTTGTTTGGCATCTTAAGCACTATAAATACTGAAAATTTGATCAAAATCGTTAGAGCCGTTTTTGAGAAATTTGCATTTTTGTCGTTTTTTATTGGTTTTTAGGGGTAAATTACCCTTAAAAATTAAAAATTCCAAAAAATGAAAAAAACGCCTGGAGATATTAGGGTTTAGTACCTACATACCAAATTTCATGAAAATCGGACCAATAGTGTCCCCTCTGGTCGTGTATACATACTGACACACTGACAGACAGACACCACGTTAAAAACACTTTTTTGGGTTCAGGGAGCACCAAAACAAAAAATTCCACTAAAAATATTTTTGGGTTCAGGGAGCACCAACACAGATAATTGCACTAAACAATTTTTTGGGGTTCTGGGAGCACCAAAACAGATAATTAAACTGAAAATTCAAATTCGAACGTTTTTACGAAAACAATACTTTCTCCATATACTACGTATAGGGTGGAGAAAGTAAAAATGTGTTTATCACTTTTATTTGCCATTTCTTTACAGAGACAAACTAGGGTGTACAGTGAAGAACAGAGGTCTATTTTTTTTATTGAGGTTGTACTGATTGATGATGTTGAACACAACAAACAAAGCGTGGGGACCGGACTTTACTTCCCCTCTCGGGGTACATTCCCGGAGTGAGGAAATGTATTATATATGCAAAATAATGGCAAGGGCTGTCCTTTTGAATATTTAAACCTTGACTTTTATAGTTTTACTTTCATTATTTATGTATCTAGGCCTACCGTACTTTATTTAATTAGTTCTTGAATATGTTCTGCTTCTCTTTTTTAATTTAAACATTATATAGGCTTACATTTTTGACACATTTAAACTTTAATTTGCACTAAACTTAATTTTGAAGTTGAATTTATTGGTTAAGTTTTTTTTATTACTTTAACTTTTACACTTTTATACACTTTATCCTAATTTAAATTAAACTTATCATTTAAACCTTTTAACTTTGATTTTTAAAGTAATTTCTGGTGTCTTCTATCGATTGACTTCACCCTTGCCTCTACCCTAGACATAAATTCTGTTGAGTCTGAGATTTTATTTTCTCAAAGAATTTATTTTTTGGAGTAGGCTTATACAAAATAAATTCATAGAACTGATCCTGCTGCCTAGCTAAAGCCTGTGTGAACATTCAATGAAATGTAGGGAGCGCAGATTTGTTCGTGTCGGCAACTGTCGTTGTGCGGACCCCGCTGTGTTCAAAGTGTTTTGCGAGGGAAATCATCTTGTGTCCTTCTCCTGCCGCAGCATTACTGGACCAGCAGACCACGCCCTCTGGCCAAGGTTGCTCCCTCCCCGTCATTGATGCCATAACACTCCTAACATACGATAAATTTAAATCCACGAATCTCTCATTGTTAGTACTTTGTGAATATAATTTGATACCGGTTATATATGAATTCTTAAAAGAGTAAATTTAATTATTTCTATGAAGTTGTAAACTGTAAAGAGTAGATTGCATAAAAGTTATTCTATATATTAAAATATACTGGAGGCGTACTTAATTCAAAGATTCTGAGTTAACCACTGGACAGATTTCTTTTTGTTTGTAATGAAAGAAATGTTAGGTTAGGTTAGGTACACAACACGATAGTTTCTGATGGTTCCATAATTTTACGCTACAGGCTGGACTTTGACTGTTGTTGTTATTTACACAGTGGGAACGAGGGCTGGTACAGCAATGGTGGCGGCAGGAGAGGGAAGACGATCAATTCACCCGCGAAACACTTTGAACACGACGGGGTTGACTGTTCCTGACAGAGGGTTTTCTATCTATCCGAAATGTATATCATAGCAGGAAATGCCTGTCAGAAATATAAGGCAATATTTCCCTCTACAGTGACACATATCAAGGTAGTTAGAACTACCAAAGATAAGGTGATTGTTCTTTTTTTACTTGCCAGTGTGGCTCAGCTTAGAAATTGTATTTGGCTTTTACTGTTGTTGCTAAAGTCTACTAAAGTGATTGCATTTTAGCGAGAAAAGTGGAATACCATACCATATCAAATGCTATTCATATCAAACATGAAATATGAACATCTGTAGGTGCGTTATATTGTGAAATACGGTACACCAAAATTGATAATTTCATTACCAGTAATTAAGATGAGAATGCGAAAGCGATCACTGATACTAAGGACACTGTTCTTTGAATTGAGCAGAGACCAATTGCGATTGTTCTTCAACGGTCCTGCTCCTTGCTCTATGTGTGTGTTTTTTTTAAAGTAAAGTAATAAGAAAAATATAAAACGGTCTTTATGATAGTTAAAATAAAAGTAATTTTTGCTCAAATAAGCTACTTCATTTTCTGTCTTTATTGGTAAAAAGTAATAAACTAAACTGCGTTTTCTATTAACGCTTCAATAGTTTAAGCTGCATTATATTTTAACATTATATTTACTTAAATAACTCTTACTGTTTTACATTTTTTTTAAAATATCTCTCATTCCAAAAAGAATTCTGTTTTGAATATTATTGCATAATTATTTCTGCTTTTTGTTCTTATTATCATTAAACCCAATTAATTTGTAAATTGATTTTGTAAGTCTGGTACAAAATTAAGAATCATCTTAAATTTTATTTACTGTACCACATTTTACACAATCACCTTTTTTTAAACACACATTCTTAAAATGCCATATGTTATTAAGAAGCAACAAAGAGTATCCTAATACAAATGGATGCACATTGAGTTGCAAAGGGAAACCTATAACGAAAACATATCTCATAGCAGGCTAACAGTTGCTTATTTGTAAACTTATTTGTGGCTAAATCACTGCTACTAGCCTATTAACTAATTTTTACTTTAAAGGTTCATTGTGAACACTGCTTACATCAAATTCACCAAGCCAGCAAGATTGTGCACCACTTCACAACCACTTAGATCACTGGGAATTTCATTGATCGTAATTCGTGAGGTTGTTGGATCGGTCATGCAGGGCTGTTTGTAAACTCGCTTCACAGTTTTTTTGTTTGATCTTCTTTTTCTGCTGAGCTGGGAAATTGAATTTATGCCATAATTGCAGAAATGAGTCTGATCTGTTGGCTACAGATATGTACCTCACCTATCTGTATGTCTTGTCATAACACAAACTTCAGTCAAATCTAAGCAAAATAACAGTCTTATAAAAACTTGATACGGTTTTCTTTTTAAATTACACTTTAACTTCTACCCCTGTTATTGAGCTACACCATTTACTGGTTGTTTTTTTCCATCCAATGTTTAAAATTTAGATTCTATATTATGTAGTAAAATATTCATTTTTATATTTTGAGTTTTTAAAATTATACAGTAAAATCAACACTAGCTACAAGAACAGCTATATCCACAATCCATCAAATATTTTATGTAATGAGTAGGCCTAAGCGTTGCAAAATAAACATTTATTATCATAAAATATTGGGATGAAAGAAGGTTTTTTTTAATTCATAGATTCTCAAATAGAAAAAGGCACCAAATTAACATTAAAAAAAATGGCGTAGAAAATTTTTTACTTTAAATCATTAATTAACTTAATGCTTAAATTAGCCTTTGTACTCCTCTGACATTCACTGTATTTTAAATTCATTTTAAAGTAGCTAACAATAATTAGCTTAAAGCTAAGCTTATGCGATATATAGTGATATATGCTTTGTGTTATGTAGTTTCAGAAAGAGATATTGAAATTCCATCCATCTTATTACCCTGTGTTGTGTGTAATCGAACTTTCCGCCCTGAAGCTTTAGCAAAACATGTGAAAGTTTGTGAAAAAAGTGGTGTTAAAAAAAGAAAAGTATTTGATTCTTCTAAACAGCGCATTCAAGGAACTGATCTTGCAGAATTTTTACCTGTACTCCCAATTATAAAAAAACCTGAAAAATCTCCAGTTAGAAAAACCCAGGTAAGAGATAAATGAATAGTTTAAATTAGACTTATTACTTGAGTGTTTAAAGCCAAATTGGAGGGTTTTAGATACTCACCACCAATGTATAATTTATTGGTTATGTGTTTAAATCGGTGTATTAAGTTTATGTCGTTGTTGCATTACAGTTGTTATTAATATCATTTTGGTAAAACTTTGTGGTAGCTTAAGAATTGAAAAAAAGCACTGGATACTTTTGAATAAAATATACCATATATTTTATTTTCTGTTCGTTATTGCATATTTTTTATAATAACAAGGCCTTTCTAATTTTACAATCCATATTTTGTATTATGGGTTTCCTTTTTCCCTCATATAACTTTCATGTTGGTCACACCAATTATAAGTAGGCCTACATCCCAGCTAAACTAGTTTAATTAAGGTACGGTACTTTATTTTAAAACAAAAACACAAGTACTATTATGTTTGTATACAAATTTTAACTCAAGATGATTGTAATATTGACATTAGGCCTACAATAATTTTATTTAGCCTACTTTTATAGCGAAGAAGAGAATATTATTGTGGGCTAGTAATATACATATTTAACAAAATCGATATAATCTTCCACGATAGGTTAATACAAAATATTTTTGTACGTATTCATTAAACAAAGACGTGTTTCAAGTTTCTTACTTTAACAATTCAATTTTTTATTGTTTGTATGTCTACTTAAGACAAGTTCATAATAAAAACAGCAGCAAATGTAATAATTTTGTAGTAGGCCTATAAATTGCTTCAAAAAGAGGTGTAATATGTAATACATTTTTATATTACTTAGAAGTTAATAAAAATAATTCTATTTATTTTTACTTCTATAATTTAAACTATATTTGCTCCTTTACAAATGAAAAGAAGAGAGAGTCTGGAGGGAGTCAGAAATAGAAATTCTCTATTTATATTTGACACTGCTCAGGATTTCCTGTCAAGTCTCTTTAAATAACATTTACTGAAGTGATGGTCCTTTATCCTTTCAGATTCATTTAATACTTTCCATGAAGCAATAGAATAATGTTTACATGTACTCTTCTCTTAAATATTGTGTCTACTTAATAACGTTTATACTATTAATAAAAAGTGAATGTCATTACTACTAAGTAACCCTACTTACTAATAGTAATAATAAACTTGAGTTACAGTACTTAATAAATACAATTTAGATAATTTATTATAGGATAATTATTTGAGATAGTGTTTCCACTGGTATTAGTCACAAAAACATATGCATAACATCTTAGAACATCTGATTGGTTAAAACTTGAAAACTGAATTATAAATATTAAATTCTTTTTCTAGAAAAATGAAGAAATAAAAACAATTTCTGCTGATGATATGAGTTCTAAACTAATGACTTATAAATGACTTTACATGGGTTTTAATTTCTTTCAGAGATAATTGGTTTGTATACAGGGTGGTGTACAAATATTGGAACAGCTGTTTATCTCAGTTCATATTAGACTTACAAATTCAGACGACATACCAATTTAAAGGTTACCTACATACCTAAGCTATCTACTGGTTGTAATTAAGAAATGTTTTGTAAAATTCAGTTTGTTAAAAAAATGTATGAAATTATGTTTTGAAAATTTTCAAGTGTGTTTACTAGTAAGAATTATGAGTCTCCAGGTAAAAAAGAAATTTATAAATGTTCAAAGCTGTATCCTAAATATGTAATTATATAGGAAGGAAGTCGTGAGCTGCATGGCACAGAGGTTAGCGCTGGCACCCAAGTTGTCTATGGTTGGAACCTCCAACAGAGTTTGAACCCATTCGTCTTGCAGTTATTCCCTCGGTTTCATTACTCATCTAGATTAAAACTAAGCCATACTACTTAACATCAGAGCGTATTAATGAAAAATTATTTCAATAAGCTGCACATTATAATATTAAGCTGAAGTATAAGCTAGAATACAACTTTGAACGTGTATAAATTTTATTGTTGACTAGGCTCCGCTCTGCTCGCTTCTCTCACCAACCCCTGCGGTGACTTGTGGTGAAACAAATGCAAACAGATTATTGTATACTCTGATACTTATACGGAGAATTTATTAGGATAGAGGTATAACTGGCCAAATGTAAACTTATGGCAAGGGGAGGGTGGAGGTGCAGGTAAAACACTTTCTGGTGCCTGAGTCAATGTATTCCGTGATACTGGTCACCTAGATCTTGATGCATATGCAGTAGTGACAGAGATTTTGCATGGATGACATTAATGTTTTATATAGTAGAGAGATAAAACACACCCAAACTAAACATGTGTATTGGTTTGTTGTTATCTGTAGGATCATAAAACTAAGTAATAAACATACCTTAACATTTAAAAAAATATGCAGAAAAACTTTTATATATTTTTAAAACACTCTGTATTTTGCAGAACACTTTTTTACACTCTTTAGATGTCTTAGGGAAACCCTTTAAATGTTTTAAACCAATAAAAGTGATTGGGTGTCATATCTTCAGAATTTGGCAAAATTAGGAACTGATAAGTATTTAATTTAGTAGAGTAATATTTGTTTTGTGGACAGAGAACCCACTAATTGAAATCTATATATATTAATGTAGAGCAAAAACTATTAAAGATACAAATTTAAATTATATTCATAGACATTCACTTAGAAAGGATTTAGCAAAATTATGATTTTAAACCTTAAAAATTTTAAAAATCTGAGAGGTTTATTCCCAGATCTATAACAGATAAAACACTTGATTCAGATCAAAAGCTTAGCAACACAATTTCATGTTAGGACTAAACTGAACCAACTCACGTTTCTGGAATGCATTTACATTCACTACCACATCAACCAACTTACAAAACTGTTTTTTTCAGTTAAGGTTATAACAATAATGAATTAATTTTCACTATCCAGGCCACTAATTGATTAGAATAAAGTTTCTTACCTTTGTTTCCGCCAAGTGCCCGTATATAATTATGTGTCTCAGAATTTTTATCCCATCTTCAAACAAAGTTATAAATAACTTGACCGAGGTAGTGAAACATTAAAATCAAATACACAAAACACAACACAGCAAATATAAAGACAGTACGTAGGTGTACGCCATCTGGCTGCTGTCCGGAATAAATAAAAAAGCTTGTGTGTATGGATGAGTATATTATTCCAGCACAGCCAAGCTTGATACACTTATGACTTGTTTTCTGAAAAAAATATTTTGGGGGTGAAACACCCATGATAGCACGCCTATGGATAAGGACGGATGTATATAAAAACAATCGAAAACAACTGTTATTAGAATTAAATCCATAGTTATCAAGGTCGCTGAAATGAATAATGACACTCCAAAAATATTTGTATTAATATTTTGTGCAGGAAAAACTAAAAATCGTTCTGCAGTAAAGCTTGGGTAGCCTATTCAAGCTTGTATTAGAGGAAGTTAGGGTGACTTGGCCAAGTTTAAAAAAATTTGTATAAGGAAAAAAATAGTATCAGTTGCATCATGGATTTTAACATAAAAGTACAATATTTGAAAACAAATTGATCAAATCTCCCCATGTAAGGGAGGGTTTTTTCAGGTATTCGGAGAGATATTAACTTTCTATGCCTGTTCATAAAACCAGTCGAATGATGTTATCTCATTTTCAATCCAGTTTCTAGGGATTTTTTATTATTTACCATTGGATATTGGACAGAAAGTTGCCTAGCTATTTTAGGTGTGTAGCTATTATGTAATTTAGAGGGTTTAATTCATTACAATTCCAGTGTAAAAATCTGAGCAGAATTATAGTTTGGCTTCGTAGAAACTTTGTCTTTGTTGTCTTGTCACTAGCCACAAATATTTGTCATATTTATTCATTATAAACTTTATACTACCATCATTTCGAACAGTATTTACTACAACAGATTAAAATTTATTGAAATAGAAATACAGTTTACATAACATTTTTTAAGCGTACTTAATATAAGACATTATAAATATACTATAGCTTTCATCGTTTATTTGCTATAAATAAATTTTTTGTTGTCATTGATCGCTTTTAATTGGTATTTATTTTGTATTAGTCCAAATGGAAGGAGAAACATACAGAATTAGTTCGTACTATACAAGCAGCACGTGTAGTACCCGGAGGAGATGCACCAACTCCAGTCAAACCATCAGATCATGAAAAATGTCCATACTGTGAAAGGTTTTTTGGTCCAAAGGCTTTTGACAGACACCTTGATTTTTGCAAGGAACAACGTGTTCGTGTTCAGCCTAAATCACCTGCTAGTCTTCAAGCAAAGGAGAGGTTGGAAGCTAGAACAAAGGTCAGTTTATACAATTGTTTGATTTTAAAATTTTGGATTGCAACATAAAAAACTGATGAATTGTATAATTAACTTAACATTGCTAAAGTTAACAATGTATCAGGAGTAAATTTTATTTAATAACAATGTATATATGTTGTAATTCTGTTCAAATAATTTAAAGTAATGCTTTTTAAATCATAAAGTTTCATCGAAACTTTACCATTTTTAAAGTTATTTTACAAAAAGGGGTAAATACACATAAATGCTCAATTAAATGTCATGTTTGCATGGTCTTGTGACATCAAAGCCTTAAGTTATCTGAGAAGTTAAAGAAGTCATGGTGACAGACCACTGACATAAACCAAGTTTTAGATGCAGGAAATGATATTAGGAATGATGATGTTTTACTAAGTCCTTTTAATAAAGATAGTGTTAACCTGCTGATTTAAAACATTTAACATTGATTATTATTTTTAAATTATGTCCAAAATTGTTAACTTAGTTAATTATAAACTGATTTTCCTTAGAATTTTAGGATTATCTTAAAAGGAAAAGAAAATTGAAATCCTTATAGGAAGATCATTTGTTTATATACATATATATATTTTTATATATTTTGGAGGGCCATAGTTTATCAAAAGTTGCAACCAAATTGTGTACATATTTTATAGTATTGTCATGTGGGATATTTTTTAGAAGGGGTGTATAGAATATCAAATCTGTTATTAAAAGAATCATTTTAATTAAACAGGGGAGTAGCTTAGTGAATATAAGCCGTCACCAGTAAATGGGCTGTGAAATTTAAGGATTATATATTCAATATATGTTTTTAAAAGAAAATGTTTCAATATTGTAAATGTGAATAAATTTTGTTAATTAGGAACCTACTTTGATGAAACTCATATATCAACAGATTTTAATAATATAAAACTTAAAGAAATCAATTATTGGGTTTGAATGAACTTGCTTCAATAAGTTTCAAAATGGCAGCCAAAATCTGATTTTTATTGTCAACAAATATTCTTATTATATATATTTTTAAAAAACCACAATTTGTTGCATAATTTTGATTATTATTTCAATTACAATAAGCTATTACAATATTCTTTTCCTTTTTTTAAAAAGGTAAACCTGTTTCTTAACTTACTTAAAGGTCTTTAAATTAATTATAAATTATCATAGCCTAATAAAGCTACAATTCCCATGTAATATCCAAAAATGCTGTTGTAGTCCACACTTCATTTATTTAGTTTAGGCTGTAGTTTTGATGTTGTAATAAACTAAAAATAACTTTTAACTATTAAATACTAAATTGATTCAAACTTGTAAGTTGAATTAATTGGAATTTTCTGAAATATTAAATTAACCTAATTTATTATACTACAGTAGAACCCCTCTTAACCGGCCTCGGATCAATCGGTCCTCGGCTTAACCGGCCTATTTCAAGAAACAACAAAATCAAATATATTAACTGGCCGAAGTCTCAAACATCGATTATTTGACCGACATTTTGGGATGACGCAATGTTATTTGTGCTACTGTTTGTGGCAGGGAAAAGGGGGGAGGAGGAGCGTAACAAAGGAAGCCGCCTTGTCGATTGATTCTTGCCGTGGAAGCAAGAGGGGGGATCAAATCTTGCTTCCCACGGCAACTGTATTATTTTTTCTTGGAATCAATTAACCAAGCGGCATCCTTTGTTTCTCTTTCTTCATCTGTTTATTTCTCGGAACCTTTACTGAATTTCGTGAGAGCAAAAGTGCTTGAAAACGGGGAGAAAAGGAGGCGAGGGAAGTTAAAATGTTTACATGTAATTTGTTAGTGTTTGTTTGTGTGTGTATATACAGTACATACAATAAAATCAGTTGCAATAACGTCTTATTTCCTTTATTATTTATGAAATATGTACTGTAGGTTATTTTTGAACTAAAATCTATTTTTTACGGGAACCTCGGATCAACCGGCCAAACTCGTAACCGGCCAGGGTCTCGGTCCCGACCTGACCGGTTAAGAGGGGTTCTACTGTATTATTAATTTATTAATATACTACACCAAGGTATCACTAGTTACATAACGTCTTGGAATATTAATTTGTATTTTTCAGTACCGGGCTCCTCTACTGAGTAAATCTAGAAGATTGTTAACAAAAGAAAAATATTCACCTCATTCAAAGACCAGAGACCCGTCTCCTGCTAGTTTTAAAACATCTTCTTCGCCAAATATTACAGTTTCTCCAACGAATAATGCAAGAAGTATGTTTAAATAAAGTGATTGTTTTAGATTTCATTATTTAATAATTAGTTTTAATGCTTTTGACCTGGCACATGCTTAGTGTAGTTTATATTTATAATATTTTTCTTTTTTTACTGATTGTTTCTATTTAAAATATAATTTAGAATAGAATAGTTAAATGAAGTAAATTTTAAATTTTTTAATTTGTTTGTAGTTTTTTTTTATCAGACTTAAGAAACGAGATGTGAGAGCGAGAGTTTAACTATAATGGTGATTAAATGGGAATATTTATAATTAATAAATTATAAACAAACAAATTATGTTAGAGTTAAATTTGTGTAGTTAGATCTAAAATCTGTGGCCTCATAGACAAACTCATATATAGTTAAATAAATACAACTTCAATAATAAGTTCTACGTAACCTTTCATATTTAAACAAGTTTATTTGATCAGAAACAAGAATGAACAGAAACATACTCAATAACCCCAACTCCAACCATCTCAGCTGTTAATCTGGATAGTTTCTGTACAATCAATATATCGTTTAATACATAACATCCCTCTCTTACAAGATTATGACTTCCTCAAAGGTATATTTTTACATAAACATAAATCAAGGAAATTTAAATCATAAGTTGATACCATTTAATATACGAGGTTAGTCTGAAAAGTAATGCACACATGCTCGTAGAACGCGAGCAAAAAGAAACAGCAAGATCTAGCAAAAAGTACATTTAAGCACAATTATTAAGCTTCAAAGTCATATATTTATTTTTCAACATAGTCACCGTTAAGAGTAACACATTTTTCCCAACATGTAACAGGTTTTTTCACCCCGTCACTGAAAAATTCTTCTGACTTCTCTCTCATCCAGGACTTGATAGCTGCTTTCACCTCATCGTCCGAGGTGTCTCTCTCGTTAAGGGCTCTCTTGAGTAGAGGAACAAAATAAAAATTGCAAGGCGCAAGATCGGGGGAGTAAGGAGGGTGCGGAATCGGTTCAAACTTCAGGTTTTGTAAAGCCTCTTTAGTTGCGCGCAAGGTGTGTAGACGAACGTTGACATGTTGCAAGATTATTGGTTGCCTCTTAACATGACAAACTCAACATCGGAGGTGTTTTAGAGTCTCTATGCACCAAGAAGAATTTACCGTTGAGCTTCAAGTCAGATAATCGTCACATAAACTAGGTGAGCATCCCAAAACACAATCAAAAGAAATTTTTTTTGCAGATGGTGTGTTTTGATCTTTTCACCAGAGGAGAAAACGGATGTCGATATTCTG
Organism: Philaenus spumarius; assembly: GCA_018207615.1. NCBI lineage: Eukaryota > Metazoa > Arthropoda > Insecta > Hemiptera > Aphrophoridae > Philaenus > Philaenus spumarius. Next base: position 362,461 of record JAGFPH010000609.1, on the reverse strand, counting down.
CACTCTTTCTTATCTCTTCCGGGTTGTAATGATGGACTCATGATTTGTCTCCCGTTACAATATTAAAAAGGAAGTCGTCTCAATCGTCACAATAGCGCTGCAAAAGTTGCTTGCAGCATTCCAATCGACGCTGTTTGTTCTCGTCTGTCAGAAGGCATGGTACCCATTTTGCACAGATTTTACGGTATCCCAATTGTTCAATAATGAAGCCGATACGTTCATTGGATATTTCAATATGGTTTGCAATATGCTTTTGAGTGATTCGCCGGTCATTTTGAATCAAATCATCGACGAGTTTACGGTGTTTATCGTCTGCGGCAGTGATCGGATGTCGGCTGCATGTTTCATCAATGATTATGGCTTTCTAGGCTTTTAATCAAAATATTTGATCACCCATCGATTTACAGTAGACGTACCGACAGCATCGTCACCATAAACAGCCTTTACTGCTGATAATCGCATGAACTAGTAAAGTGTATTTTGTTTCATAATAATAAGTGTTTTCTTTATTTATATCTTTTAAAATTATTTCCAATAAAATTTAATTTAATGATGGTGGGATGGATGTATAAACAAAATTTTTTGTCACTAGCTAGATACCCTAGGTATCTTTACAATCGATTTGTGCTCAAATACTTTGAAAATTTTCTTAGATAGAGAGTACATATTATATGAAATTGAATCTGTTGCCTTTATTTTGATAAATTTTTATATAACTTTTATGAAAGTATTTTTGCCGAAAAATTTAATGAGATAAACAAATTCTGAGCCATTCTCTTAAAACCCATCCTTTTTTTCTCAAACTCTCTTGTAGCCCTCTTGTAACTTTTCTCCTAAGTCAAAATTCCATCCTGAGGTGGATCCTAACTTTTCACAAAAAAAAAAAAAAATTTAAACAAAATGAAGATAGCTTAGAAAAACGACTAACCCTAAATGAAGATAACTTAGAAGAACGACTAAAAAAAAAAACAATTTCTGTATTATTAAAGCTAATTGTCAAAACATAAATTTTTTATGAAAAGCTGCAATTAAAAATATATTATGTAATGTGATAAGTAAAACAATTTTTCAAAGGAAATATAAATTTTTCTATGATTATCAACAAATCAAATACCTTATTCGGCCCTATTTGAAGTTAATTATTCATATGAAAATGACTCTTGAAAACTAACACAACAAATATATATTATAAATAGTTACAAAATTTCAATATTTTCTGCATACGTTAACAAAATAATAGCTGAAGACAGCATACTGTTGACCAAGTTAGAGCTGCCGCTCTCCCCTCTTACCTGCCAGTATGAACTTTTCATACCTGTCGATTCCTTTGTATACATGAGACTTCAAATATGCTTTACTTTTAATATCATTTTCTTTTAAGAATTAAAACCTTAACATTACATTTAATAAATACCCATTATCTACTTATATAAAGCTAGACGGTAACACTGATTCATTGACATTAATTATTATGCACTTCCCGTAATCGTACCCCACACGACCTCATACTTGAATTAAAGCTCTCGACAAGAAACCTTTGGGAAAATTTCCAGAAGTTAACATTTTTTATTTTGGAAGAATCTTTTGTGCGGGAAAGCTATTTAAGATTTTTTAATTTTTTTACTTTGTGATTGATTGACATTAATTATTATGCACTTCCCGTAATCGTACCCCCCTCGACCTCATACTTGAATTAAAGCTCTCCACAAGAAAACTTTGGGAAAATTGCCAGAAGTTAACATTTTTTTATTTTGCAAGCACTTTTTGGGAGGGAACCATTTTTTAGATTTTAAAAATGTTTTAATTTTTTCACTTTGAGCGCGTTTTGTAAGAAAACGGTAAGAGGTAGCAAAAAATGTTAAATACAAAAGTTGTAGAAAATTTAATTTCAGACTAACGATTTTTCATCAGATTTAAGATCCAATCATCCATTTAGCCACTATTCATCCGAGAAGGGAAGCTCCACCCAACGTTCTTAAAGCTAGCCGTTTTGGCTGTTTACTGACATTAATTATTAGGCACTTCCCGTAATCGGACCCCCCTCAACCTTATACTTGAATTAAAGCTCTCGACGAGAAACTGTTGGGAAAATTGCCAGAAGTTAACATTTTTTATTTTGGAAGCATCTT
>JAGFPH010000609.1:331261-355332 GCA_018207615.1 Philaenus spumarius | reverse complement strand
CCCCAAAAATTTTAATGGCGCAACTTGCACCATCAAACCCTGCTGTGGGCACCCCTGAATTGTGTGACCCACCTTTTTTTCAATATAGGAATCAAAGACGCAAATTACAGAAATTTGTTTAAAGTCTCAATATTCCACAAGCAAAATATGTTAACTTTCCTTCTAATGTAACATTATTATTTTGTCAGTTTACTTGTGATTAGTTTTGTGGGCTATTTTTTTTTTTTTTAAATCAATGTAGGTTATTTTACTAGGAAGTTTAGGCAATGTCAAATCTTGTGGTACTGAATAACCTTCTTCCCCAAATAAAGCTAAAGATATTTTCATATCATTTTCGACTGCATTTATACAAAATAATTGTTCTATCTGTTTGAAATAGGTGTCTGTTGCCGGTTGCAACTCATTTGCAATTCGAATTGGTTCTGTTACCTATTACTGCCATATTTTCTATTTGTTTTTTCTTTCCTCGTCATCACTGTTAAAAATTGGGTTGTATGGCTATAATACAAATTAAATAATAAGTTTTACCTAACCTTTCATGACTAAACAAGTTTATTTTATCAGAAACAAGTATGAAGAAAAACAAACTCAAAAACCCCTACTCCAACAATCCTGGGTAATCTAGATTCATCTGTTCAGTTGTAGTTTATGTATAATCAATATATTGTTCATACATGACAAGTAATTTAATCACCCTTAAAATTGTGCCAGAGTTCATAGTTTTTGACCGATTTTGGTCACAATTTTAAGACGGAAATGAGTTGACAATAGAAGTACGAAAAAAGAAAATGTTATATGGTACTACTGTATATTCAAATGTGCTCTGTTTTTAAACGTGTCAGTGAAAAATAAAAAAAGAAGAAAACTTTTAATATGTGCGATAAAATAATAGGGTTAGTAGGAATTACAGTATGTTTTTTCATGTGTCTAAACTTTATAATAAATATTGATTTACACTTATAAATAATTATAAACAATATTATAATCTTAAAAACAAAATTGTATTAATGTTTTATGTCACAAAAGTTTTAATTAAAGGAATTCATTTCTAGATACGAAAGAACCTGCTAATTTATCTAGTTCTAATTTCACCAGAGGTACAAGCTTCCGAGGTAGGCTTCCTTCTCCAAATAAAAAGACTTCACCATCTCCTAGGAGGTAATTACTTTAGTATATTAAACAATAGTTGTCTTACAATAGCCAATTATTCTAAGATTAGTGGTTACCAATTCTGAATGTTTCCAATAGAGGCATGCCAATTCTATATGAAGTTCTGAACATAAGGACTGAACTCTAAGATAGGTCATGCATCTTATAGTTTATAAAAAATATTGAGTACATACTTTAATTTTTAATTTTGTATATTTAAATAGTGTTTTTATGTTTATAATGATATTTGAAATTATAAAGTTTTATTTGCTAAATTAATATCATACAAAACTTATGCTAAATTTAAATATCGCTCTTTAAACATATTTTATACAGTGTTTCTGAAAAATATAACAAGGATTTTCATTTAAGATTATTAATTTATTCTTAACTTAAAAAGAAGGCAAGTGGCTTATTACAAAAAGTAGAAAACATTTTTACTTCTTGATGCAACCTAATGTGTGCGCCGTTTACAACCCTACAGACATCAAACCTACAGTAGGCCTCGTTCCACACTTGTAACCAGTTATATAATAAATTATAATAAAATGCTGCTTTTAAATCTGTTTATTTCAGAGTGTCTACCGACCCCAGACCGCAAAAAAAATCGTACTCGGAATATGGGCGGTAGAAATCAGAGAAAACAATGGGAATTAATATCAAAATTCAGGAAAATTAAAAGTTTGTGTAACAGGCTATACTATTTGAAGGGACTCAAACATTTTTATACCCATAAATTGAGAGTAATTTGTAATATTTTATAAAATTGGGGCTATGATGTTAAGTTGTTGTAACTGAATAATATCCTTATTGTGATATTATGAAATAAGGATGATCAGGTTCAAGTTTCAGCAACTGCCACGAACATTTTTAGACCCTCCAATTGCGATTTAATTGTGATATTTATAAAATAAGGATGATCAAGTTCGAGTTAATGTAACTACTGTGAACATTTTTAGACCTGTCAATCATTATATTTATAAAATAGAGTTATCAAGTTGGAGTTAATGCTACTGCAACGAACATTTTAAGACCCGCCAATTTTGATTGTATAAAATAACAGCTCTTAAGTTCAAGTTAATGTACTTGCCATGAATGTTATTAGATCTGTCAATTGTGAGATTTATAAAATAAGTGGGATGAAGTTGAAGTTAATGCAACTGTCACGAACATGTTTGGACCTATAAAGTATGTATTTTTTATAAAGTAAATTCAATTGAGTTTAGAAAATTAACTTTTTGAACCATATTGCGTTAAATAATTTGATTATAATTTTTTCACACAAAAAATAGTAGACAAGTTCTTGTAACAGTCTAAGGTGTGAGTTTAGAATTTTTAATTATGATACCGGCATTTCATTAAATAAATGTGATCGATTTCCTGCAACTGCAGCAAACATGTAATCCGAGTTCATAATAATTTGACGAAGCGAGGTAAGTAATATTGTCTCCTTGGTTCTCATGCCTCAAGTCTATTCACTTCCTTCCGGACGCAAATACAGTAGAGTCCGCTTTATCCGGCCTAATATGGCGGAGTACCAGGCCGGATACCATAAAAGCCGGATAATCCGGTATAGGGTTTAATAACATTGTATAAATACCACATCGGCGAAACACTCGCAAATACAACAAAACATACAAGATGGGATTTCCCTACAACACACCTCTGCGTGAATACAAGTGGACTTGTGCAAGAAGGTCAATAGCATAGGCCTACTGTGATTTAGTTGGAGACATCAATTTAGTGTACAGCAAGTCAAATTAATTTTAAAGACTTAATTAAAATTACAGTAAAATATTTTGAAAGAAATTAAGTTTTTACTACGTTTTATCACTTGTAACCAAAATTTTCGCTACTGAAGGCGAACGATAGTTTGATGCCTTGACAAAAATTGACATGACTAAGTTCTAAAAATAGAGAAACCCAGACAATGAACGAGCTAGTACGGATGGGTAAAGGTACCATTATGAGAGCACTGACCTTGAGGGGAGAGTGAGATGACAAACAATGCTCCAATAACTTATCAACTGTTCTACACTCCAAACAACTCAGATCAAATACTTTCAACGACTTTTTTTACCGCATAAAGCCGGACAGCGTATAACAACGACTGCCTATATCTTATGTAAATAAATAAATTAGAGGTATTAGTACATAATGTTTTAAATTTTTCTATATGTCATTTTTTTTTTTTTTTTTTTTTTTTTTTGGAGTTTAACGTCCTACTGTTTTGCACTTAAGGCTAATAAGAACATAACTCCCCTTTTCCTATAAAGATTTAGTTTTCACTATTCGCAGCAATTTGTCGGAACCTATCCCCCGCGAATAGCGAGGGATTACTGTATTACTGTAATTTAAATTGGAATCATTCAATAAACAACAAATAGATGGACCAAATCTTGGGGTTTGTTATATTAGATACAACCATTGTTACAAGTGTAACATATTTTAACTAGAGTACTGTACGTACAATATTGTATAAAAACCTCAAACAAATTTTGCATTAAAAGTTGTATATGCCGTTGTCGTCACTACATTGCAGGTGTTCTTACGTGTTGTAAGATGTTTTCTTTTAAAATCAAATCTCTTTCTCTCGGGTTAAAGAATCCCTGGCTGTTAAATAGGCAATCTTTTAAAGCTATACTTAAAATTATATTACAAACTGAATTATTTAAAATTAATATCTATTCTATTACTATGTTACAAAGTTCAAATGTTCAGAAAAACTATGTCCAATTGGTTTAGTGTAAACAAGTCTATTCACTTTTACTGATTCAAAACTATTTATAACCCTGGGTATACTATAGATATTAGAATTGGTTGGATATTACCTTAATGTCGGTGACTGTCTTTTAATAATTTTACAACTGTTCATTGGTTGTATCATTTAAAAATAACATTACTCTGGAAGGTATTGCTTATACTACTGCAAGGTAAGTACAATATGTTTACTATTCTTTTATATTTTTTATGTAATTTGATTAAAACTGGCAAATACGTCTGTACTTGGTGAATACTAAATTAGAAGTGCTAAAAGGGACACCCAAAAAAAAATCAGATATGGGTCTCTAACAATAACTCACGGCCATTACTATACTCATGTTGAATATCATATTTACAACAGGCATACTTGTCGAGTCACTTACACATTATTTTCCAAAATATGTTTCACTGTTGTTAAATTGTAGATTTTACATAGTATTTTTAATTGTTTATTAATATATCCAACTTTGAATTACTTATAACTGTTTCTTTTAAACTTGAAAATGTCCATTTTAATATCTTATATACACAATGTACTTTCGCCGATGTCATTTGCGAGTATAAAGAATCCGCCGCTTTCTATCGTCAACTATTTAACTGATTTAATCTTCCGTAGCTAGTTTCTTTTTCCATTAAAATCAACATTTCGTTGTTGGTTATGTTACAACCTTCTTTTCATTTTCTAACACCAATTACTTATTTAAATTATATATAATGCTGTTAAATCAATTCTTAATATATTTACACAAAACATGATTGAATTTATATCGTAAGAACAATGAAAACGTTCCTATCACTTAACTTTAGGCTTGTAAATAAATTTTGGTTGTATTATTTATTTGTTTTAAAAAGAAAAGGTTAGTTTAGTTTAATTTAGCTTTAACTGATTATAATATGTGCGTTTATTGTTATTTAATTATTATTTTAAAATCCCGAAATGCTTAAATTTTCATTTATATGAATTACTATCCAAAATACGAATTTTGAGGTTATATTTACTTTCTAGGCTATATCTTTTTATTTATTTATTACCCAAAAAATTACATAATATATATGTGACATATTACATAAATCCACAGAGGTTAACAAATTACCTGTTAGTGGTAGGGTTAAAACAAATTATAGCTAAAACTTAAAACTAGTAAATTAACATTTCAGAAAGATTTGAATTATAACATCAATAATATAAATAATTAATAAAATTTTATGCATTTTCAATATTTAATAGAAATAAAGTCAAAAATATATTACATTGTCTTAATCTAGCATAATTTAAAATTTGCAGCAACCCATTTTTTTAATTTGGTTTTTTTCATGTTCAGTTTTTAGGACTTTTTACTCATTAGGTAGGGAGTTGAAAATGCTTATTGCCCTAATAAGACTATTCTTAATACTTATAGTCTTACATCTTTTAGGAATTAAAATACTTCTATTACGGGTGCTACTATTCGAATTTATATATTTATCTTTTAAATCTTCGTAAAGATATTTTAATGACTCTAGAGAAAAAATTTGATCTAAATTTATAGGGTTATTAGAATTAAATTTTCCCTTATTTACAATTTCTAGTAATCTATTCTGATGATTTTGTAATAATTTAAAAGTATTAAAATACGCTCCACCCCAAGCCGTTATACCATAACTTATTACGCTATGAAATAAGGCATAATATATCATCATCAAAGTTTCAGTCTTCAATATCTTAGAGAGTTTATAAAATATAAAAACTAAAAATTTTGTTTTATTTAGTATATATTATATGTTTATCCCACTTCATATTATAATCAAAAATGATACCTAAATATTTGCATGATTCGACTCTAAGTATATTTTTTCCCATTGACACTAATGTTTAAGCTGTGAGGAACACTGGAGCAGAAGCTTCCAAAAGTTATATAAACTGTTTTATCTATGTTTAATGATAACTTATTTAAAGCCAGCCAATTGCTTACTTCTTAAAGGTAATTATTCATCTTACTTTCTACTTCACTCCAATTTTTTCCCATTGATACTATAGCAGTATCATCCGCAAAGGATACAATTACATCCTCTTGCAAGCTTAGTAATAAGTCGTTAACATATAAAATAAACAATAATGGTTCCAAAATAGTACCTTGTGGGACGCCAGTTTGCACAAGTAATCACTTTGGACGTCGTTTACCTTTACACATTAAGATCTATTTTCTAAATAAGAGGAAATAAGATGGTGTGCCTTTGAATCTCATATTTAATTGTTCTTTTAAATCTCAGCCAGGACTCTTTACCTTTGAATTACTACTATATCTACCCTTCAATTGTATCAAAATGTTACATTATATACATTTTTTAATGTTTATAAAATTGCTTTTTGAGCTGCTTTTTTGTTTACTAAAGAGCTGAGTTTCATGAACTCATTTTTAAATTTTATTTTTACTAGTATTTTACGAAATTGGAATTACCTGCCCAACTTTTTGAATAATGATCGTTTACAATTTCCTCCGTAAGAAATAATCTGGTTCTTTTGTTACAATTCATTTATTTGACAGGAAATTTTGGTCAACGATGTCTGGAGCTTTATTGGGCTGATTATCATGATTTTTTATATATACAAGCTATAATATTTTGTAGTAAAAAATAAAAATCAAGATAGTGAAATCTACTACAGTTATTTATTCGAAACCAATCTAATTCCTGTAAGATAGCAGTTTCCTGGATAGCAGTTTTTAATGTGAACTATACATCAGCAGTCTCTTTCTCTGAAAGCCCTTCTTCAATAGGTACATCAAAACGTATAGTCTTGGTGGGAAGAGAACTAGGAAGTTTAAAATAAATTATTATTTTTCATTAATGTATATTTACTTTTATTTTATCTTGCTTTTGTGATCTCTGGCATCCCGTAAGTTGATGACCGCGGTTTCGACTTCACAGAGTCATTCTCAAGTCACACACATCACACTACAACAGTCACATTAGTTAAATAGTTCACATTAAATACGCAATATGTACCATGATTAAACGGCTTGTCAATTGATTAAATACTTAACATGGATGCATCCTCTCTCGTACGTAGTCAAGCTTGATTAGATTATTATAGCATTTGTTTAACATTACATAATAATTTGTTACGCACAAACAATCTGAAGTTTTCTTAGTTGAGAAAAATTTATCAAAACACAAGGTTTGGCCAATTTTTTAAACCATTCCTTGAAAGAAATGAATTTAAGTTATGCAATTTAAACTTAGGGGTTAGAGCTATAACCAGTGTTGCCAGATTGAAAGTTAGAAACTATGGGGAGACAGGCTGGAAATTATGGGGAAAATTTCAAAATTATTGTACACTTATATATTATCAAACAATAAGATTTCATGAAATACAAATTAAAGTATCAATTTTTAGAAAATATTAGTTGCAAATTTTAACAAACTTAATTTTGTTGTGTAACTGTACCACCTCAAAGGGAACGAACAATATGGAAAGCGTACTAAGTCAAAAATGGGGTGGTACATACATAAAAAAAAAAAACAAAGATGATAAATCCTTCTAAGGATAATAATCTGTAGCCTTACCTTATTTTGGAAAGTTTTTTTAAGAAACACCTGAATTAGCTATTCACAGGAAATGCCAAACAAATACAATTCACTTAATAAACAATTTGTTTATTAAAATATTATTTTAAATTAAAATACAAAAGATTATACGCTCTTAAATAATAAAAATCTTAAATTGACATGCCCTTAAGTACAAATATTTACAATATATATATTAATTAATTATGTTCAAAAAGAAAAAAACCCTCCCCAAAATAAAATAAGAAAAACCCTCCCTGTTTACAATAAAAAAAAATACAAAATTACGAACTAGTAGTGTTTACAAATTTACAAAATTGAATACATTCACCATGGATTTGATAATAATTTTATATCTATGGCCGAACTTAATACTAGGTAAAAATTAATTAATAAAAAAAATTATGAGACGTCTCTCTATAAAAAAAAAGGTATGTAAATTTTCTAATATAGAGCTCTTAGGGCTAAGGTCCGAAATATGCTATAGCTGCACCTCCCAATTATTATTATAAAAAAAATATTATTGTAGCCTTTTTCAACTATGTAAGCCTTTATTAATTTGATATCATTTTTAAAGTAACAGACAGTTCAAAATTCTAGCAACACTCAGAAATGTTTTCATAATAGCTGGTTGTTATTGTTCGAAGATGGAAGACAAAACTTGTAGGATGTTAAACCCATGCGATACTTAAACCAGTGATGTTCACTATAAGAAAAAAAACACATGGCTAAAAACATGTATAAAGTTGCATAACTATTTCATGTATGAAACTGTAATTTAACCTCGTGTATAGAACTGTATTGTATTTTCCTGTATAAAACTGTAATTTAACCTCGTGTAAGAAACTGTATTCTAATTTATAAGCTTACAAAGAAATATTTAAAACAGAGTTTTGAATACACACTATTACACCTTTATAAGGCTTAAAAAGGCTTCTAAATCTTATAATGCAAACAGTTTAAGGCTTGTGGCTACGTAAAGTGAAACAGATAGGCTATGTAAAATATAGGCTATGAAAAAATGAAGTTAAGTTATGACATAAATTTACTCTGCAAGTGTAGATAAATGTTACAGTTAAATTCACACAATACATATTATTATAGCTAACTCAGGGTGTAATTTAGGTTTGAACTTTACCTGGTAGAAGATAGATGGATATCTTAGCCGGTAGACATGTTTTGTAACGAAATAGGCATTAGACAAGGTCGGACGGATTTGCCTTGAAACGCCATAAAAACACTTCACAAGAATTACTTTAAACAACTCACGAACGCATATTACAGATGGTTAAATTTAGCAAGTCGGTTTTACATTTAAATAAATTCGGTTCAGACTAAGAGTTGATCGTGTTGTCACTTTCATCTGACATGGTCAAGGCTACGGCAGAAGGATGAATAAGCAAAAAAAAATGTCGGCTAGCAAGCCAGGCAGGGAACAGCTGTTGAGTGGCAGACTGGTCTTACGTACAATGTTGCCAACATGAATTGGCCTTGGCGCGCGAATTCAAAGTTACTAGTTTCTAGATTTACGTTTCTACAAACGCTACATAACAGGAATAATTGTAGATTTTCTGTTGTTGATTCAAAACTCATCTTAAATAATATTTTATCTGTCTCTGATTTTAAAGTCTTTATTACTGAGTGATGACCCATGGTTGTGGATATTATTGTGAATATATATTTAAAAGACTTAAAAATTACTCTAATTACTGCATTACTACTCCATTTGATACTTCTTTCCAAGTTTAAATAACACAAATACTGCCAGAACTTGAGACTTTTCAAGTTTTGTGTGGAAAAAGTTAGAATCAGTCAAAACTAAATAGTTTCACAACTGTCCTTGGCACATGCGCAGTACAAAAACTTAGATGTTCAACGTTGTATTGCTTTGTAAACTCACCTTAACAAAGATGTTTTATCACAAGTTGGCAGATGTGTTTATATCACAAGTCATAAAATATAAATTGTTTTTACAGCACTGCAAAATCTAATGTTAGCAGTAACTCAACAACTCCTACTTCTGGTAAAAATAAGGGACTTGATGAAAACAAACAAGATTTATTCAGTGGATCATGTACTGTCACTTCCATTCATCCACATGAAAATAACAGCAGCCCTAAAATAACAACCAGCAGCCGAAAAAATAGCACAAGGTATGTTTCTCTTAAAACTTGTACAGATAAACCAGTCACTAGAGCAAAAAAGAGGGTGTTTCTTACAAAAATTAACAGCATACCCATAGTGTTATGACTTTAGGAATAGTTTGCAGATGAAAATACCACCATGGGAAACAGTGATTTTGTATTGTATAATAATTAAAACAACAAAAACTGTGAAAATCTACCTTTTTTGGTTTTTTTACTTATATTTTGTAAATCATTGGATGAAACGCTATACTTTCAGCAGAAAATTTTTAAAACTACAATACACATGAGTTAAGTGACAAAACTACAATTCTTTCACACATGAAAAATGTTGTTGGTACCGGTAACTTATGTTAATTCCCCTGTTATTGTTTTAAAAAATTTTTGTTGATTTTAAAAAGTTATTTGTTTGTGTAAACTATGTTTTGTTAGTGTTAAGAGCGTTTTCAGTAGTTCAAAACATTTCCATAAAAAAATATCTTCCACTTAGTTGGGGTGTTTTTAAAAATTTTACACCCCTCTAGTTTTTAAACAGTAGTATAAAAAAACACCAAGAACAAAAAAGTCTTAAAATAACTTGTAAAATCCACAATCATCATAAAATATAGGGTGTTCCATAAGAAATTCAAAAGTTTACAACATTTTCTGTCATTTAGAAATATTTTAACTACATATTTTTTTATTTTTCAAAAAACATTAAAGGTTCCCCATTTAACCTTTTAAGGAGTACCACCATTCTCCGACGGCAACTTCTAAACGGAAAAGAGTAATGAAAAGTTCTGTAAAATCAGCATAAGGAGTAGGAAAAAACAAGCAAAACTGTTGAAAATGGTTTTGTTATTAATTATTTACTATAAAATGCGGCAATGAAAAAATAAAATATTATTAAATTTTAGAAATTTTAAAACGTTTTCTACAAGTAGGTCAAAAAATATTTTTTTTATGGTACTCTTCAAAATAGGGGTAGATGCAAAGTCCAGAACAGGGGGTACATTGTGATCAGAACATTCAAATGTACTGTCTTTCCTCTTTTTGGTTCTTCAGGACGTACAGCTGACCTCAATTACAGCTGAGACAAGAAACAGATGCTCCGACACCGCTATAGTACAAGTGTTACGCTGTTCGGTAGCGTGTCTTTTAAGCACCATGTTTTATATCACAACCCGTTTTTCACCCCTTAAACAACACTACTAAGCCACATAATATATTTTTGTACACTTTTTTGGTGATTTATAAACATATAAATTAATACAGTGGATTAATTCGTAAAACGTTCCAGAACGGCAGTACTCCTTTGCGCACTTTTATTTGTGCTGTTCCGTAATGGCATTACGCTTTTCTTGATAATTTGCCTTACGCCATAAAGGGTTAAAGTTTGCTGTCAGATTCTGATTGATAGTTTGGAAGATACCAATGGTGGCATATAAAAAAGACACTCTGTACACAATATATATTTATCTTGAAAATGTATTTGAAATCAATCTGCAGAAATTACAATTTCTTAAGTGTATGATTATAACAGTATTTTATTTAAGTTGGGAGAAAACTGCCAAAATCTCAATAATGTAGGTTTTAATTATTTAGTACTTTTAATATAGGCTATTTTGACGAGTTAGGTTATACTGTATTTCATTTAGATAACAGATTTAAAAGTTTAAAGTTTGGTTCATGTATTATTTAAAACAAACTTAACCAAAATAGGACACAAATTTCAAGTACGGACAAGCATTAACCTATTGGTTTTACAATACTTGGAATTTTTTGGCTTTGTTACATAAAAGTGATTAAATAAATTAAGCAAACAAAAAGATTACATGGAATGCAGGAACTATTTTAGCGATGCACTTTCCGGCTACAAAGCTCTTACTACAGAGCTTAAAACGATTACGCCGACAACAACCAATCGGAGAGCTAGAAGACGATAAATGCAAGAATCCAAGCAGTCTTTTCAATTTGAAGAAGGAAGCGTCCTTTTTAGAGTGTTAGCGTCAGTACGCCGTTGAAGACAGTGACTAGCAGATGTGCTCCAAAAACAAAAATTAAGCTTAAAATGTTGTAAATTCAGTGACAATTTCAACCGAAAGTGTTATATTCCGTTTATGTAAACCGCAAGGAACAATTAACCTTAAACAATATTAAATTTTATCAAAATACAGTAGAGCATCGAAAATCCGAACTAATTGGGACCGAGGGGGGTTCGGATTATTAATTTGTTCGGATTTTTGAAAATAACCAAGAAAATGTCATTTAGGCTAAAATATATGCCTTTTAATCGATTAAAGTGGTGAAACAGTACAAGCAGTAATGTAATTACAATACAGTATGTAAGACTACTTACATATTATGATTTAGAAGAACATGCTCGTACACAGTAGGGCCAACATGATTACACTTGTAACTCTCAATTACAGTACAGTACATAATTAAAAGTTCACTTGTACATTATAGTTAACACAAACGAAAAATTAAAAAAATACTGTGTAGTACACTACTGTATGTACGACACACTGTTATAATGATTACACAATGTGATGCCCTGTTAATGTGAGGGCGTGTGAGAGCAGGTATTAAGAAGTGTTTAAAAAGAGATAATTTTTAACGACGCAATAATTGGAATTTGCGAAAACAAAGTTTTTGCAGGGACTGCTTCGGAACGCGTTCGGATTTTTGACGTTTCGGATTATTGACGTTCGGATTATCGACGCTCTACTGTAATAAACTATATCCCATTAAAAAAAAACCGCCAACTTTGAGAACAGAAAATTCCATTAGTTTATAAATTCAATGTGTGTTTGAATACAACTTTGCTATAGTAAGCCAAGTGCCTAACCCGAGATATTTTTGAATTAATTTATTACATGAAATCTCTATATAATAAATTTAACATTTCATTTTATTTGGTGAACAAGACTGAGCTATGCCATATGCAACAACAATTTTTTTTTTGATGAAGTTTTAATGAACTCAATAAATTCATATAATATGATTGTATTGTGCATTTTATTTTCTATGCTAATATAAATTGTGTCCGATATCAATTCTTATTTATCAGGTTATAAGTCCTACATCCATATGATGCAATATTATTTTAATCATTTTGAAATAACTTCAGGTGCAAATTTAATAAAAAATAAGATAACTAAAGAGATTTTATAAAGAAACTAGCTGACCCGGCAATGCTTCGCTATTGCATAATTATTTTGGTGAAATAAATGCGACAAATGATGGTAATTTTTTGGTAGTTTTAGAGAGTTTGTGATTTAGTAAATTTGACATCCCCAAACCCTCCTAAAATTTCAAATTTTTTTAAAACCTTTCTTAGCCAGCACCTACGGCCCTAGGTGAAGCTATATACCAAATTTAATTCCAATCCGTTCAGTAGTTTTGGAGAAATCGTGATTTAGTAACTTTGACCCCCCCACCCCCCCTAAGATTTCAAGTGTTTTGAAACCCTTTCTTAGTGAGCAACTATGGCCCTAGAGGAAGCTACATACCAAATTTCGTTCCAATCCGTTCAGTAGTTTTTGAGAAATCGTGATCAGTGAGTCAGTGGATTTGGCTTTTATATATATAGATATTATAAAATGAGTAATATAAGCAACTATATCACCACTATGTGTACGTTGTATTCTAATAAATAGAAAACACAAACAAAATGAACAAACACTTGAATGCAAGGATAGATAAAAAAATACGAATAAACCTAACATAAATAAAGCTACAAAATGTAAATTAACAAATAATCAAACCCAAAAAATTAGCTACTTTTTAACTGTGTAATATGTGTACTACATATTTATCCAAGAAATAGAAAACTTAAACAAAATAAATATATAAAACTATACGAAAAATAGAAAAATAATAAAGAAACTTTATTATTGAACTTGCTTTCATAGAGTAGAGATGGGCATGGAATCAAGAACTGTTAGTGTTAAAGCATCACTTGCTTTCATAGAGTAGAGATGGGCATGGAATCAAGAACTGTTAGTGTTAAAGCATCACAAGTATAACTCTTGTGATAATATGTTAATAGCAGTGAAAAACAATAATTTCCCCTTTGTTTTTCCATATTAAACAATAATTAATAATTGAAAGGAAATAATATATATTATTTAATTACAGAAAATATCGCACACTAGTTATTTCACTGAAATATCAAATTTTTACTAACTTACTAGTAAATAAACTAATAATATTAGTGGTTTTTACAAGTTTCTGTTGCTCTAGTCCAAGTAATAATATTAGTTACTACAAAATATTATTGTTGTCTAATATTATTTTTACAAGTCAATAGTCAGTGATAATTTGCATTTTATTAGTAGTCAAAAGTTTTTGCTAGGTTATGTGAGATTAAATTTATTGAGTTCAGTGCTCAATTGCATTGTTTACAATAGTAAAATAATCCAAGATTTACTTTTTGATACTTCGGATGAAGATGAAGATATCTATCAACCTTGAAGAAAACAATTTAGACAATGCATTAATTCTTAATTTTGAAGTGAAGTGGAATAAAATGAAAGGTTTAGGATGAGTTCTGTTTTAGTTGAATTTATTTTTCAAGAAATTGGACATGTACTTGTGTATGCATCCAATAAAGTTGGGTCACTTTCTCCTAAACAACAGTTAAATGTTGCTCTTCATTGGATGGAGAGTGGATGCCAATATCTTACCATTGCTGATATGCATGGTGTTCAGAAATCGACATTGTGTTGAGCTATGAGAGTAGTGGCAGCTGTCAATATGCACCTTTTACATAAAGTTGTAAAATGGCTGGAAAATATTGAAAATGAAGTTGGGAACTTTTTGAGAATAGCAAATTTTCCTTATATCTGTGGTGTTAAAGACGGCTCTCTTATACCCATTGAAGCCCCGTCCCGACATGAGGTGGCCTTTGTAGATCGGCATGGGTGCCACTCACTCAATTGCATGTTTGTATGTGGAGCATTTTGCCAGTTAACTGAAACAGTTAGCTTACATGGCAGCCGCTTGCTTTGTAGCTCTGTACTTTATAGATGGATAAAAAAAGGGCCATTTCCGTAATTTTTACTTTTGGGCGATTCTGGATATCCTCTTAGAACCTGGCTTATGAAACCGCTGCACACAAAACCCAAATAATGCTGGTGAGCGAAGATATAACAGACGTCTGTTGTCAACACAGTGGACTGTAGAATGTACACTAGGTACATTATAGGAAACGTTTTCATGTCTTAACTACCTTCGAGTTAATCCAGTGCATGCTGCAAACATAGTCAAATGCTACACCGCACTTTGCAACATTGCCAGGCGAGGTGAAGACGAATTTCCATTGAATTTGAATGGAATGCAAGAAAATTTAGTTATAGAGCAAGAATATAAAAATTACCAACCTCCAATTAATGCTGAAATTAGGCAGATGGAAATTGTAAACATGATGGCCAATGATACATAATTATTTGCTTCATTTTACTTTAATTTAATTTGGACCATACTTTCTAATACATAATTTTTTTAATACGCAAACTTTTAAATTATGTTTTTCATCACGTTTCCCCATTGTCACGTACTGTAAATTGTAGCAAGCACACAAATTAATGTAAACAACGATGATTAGTGAACCTGTAAGGCGATCAGCTGACTAGTAATTTGTAAAATTTTGTTACAATAAATCTACTAATAATATTAGTAATAGAGTTATCTTGATGCAACACAAAATACTATTACTAATAATTGAGTAAATTGTAACTTGTAAAATAAACCAATAATATTAGTCCATTCATGCAATAAGCCCCTGGAGGCTAAAATAGCAATAGGCTAATTAATAGACGTTTTACTTTACATAAAGGTTAGAAGCATGTGTAACACAGTGACATCAGATTTAGAAAGTAAATAATTCGATCATGCAGCAAACCGCTGATGTGAATTGAGCGAATTTTCAAAATTAAGTTTATATTTTTTAGGGTTTCAACCAACTATTTATGAAAATGGTTTACTCTCAAAGGTCAGCAAATAGCTGCCTGCATGTACGAAATATGTTAGTAGAATTATTTGTTTGCACCTCAGTCTCCAGCCCCGGAAAAACTCGCTTTGTGAATATGCACCTTGACCTTGCGTTATCGGATTATGTTCTGATTCACTTCGCAAGTGTGCATCCCGGCCGTCGACCTAGGATCAGAATCTGCCCCCATGGTAAAATCCACAACTTGAATTTGAACCCGGTACTATTATGGTATTTCACGTTTTGATTGATTTTGGGGGAACCAGACAGGCTATAAGGTTGTGTAAAAAACAAAATGTGCAGAATAATTCCTATATTTATTTTTTAGTTAAAACCTAAAACGTTTCACTGTAGTACAAAGAATGTCAAACTTTTACTTCCGGTGAAAAACGATCTTCCGATTGTTGGAACCCGTCCAAGCGACTTTGTAAACCAATGTTTACAAGTACCAAATTCGGACCAAATCGGATGTAAAATCTGGCCATTAGAGTGCGAAGACATAAGTACATATATATGTATGCAATTTTTAATGGTATCCCAAAACATGATCTGGGGACCATGAATGGTACTCATTGACAGGACCTTAGGTCTCACCATAAGAGTCAGTGGAAAGCTTATCTTTCCTATTGAAAATTTCTAATAAACCATAGAGCAGTTGTTTCCAAATACAAAATTAACAGTTTGTACATAGCCCCTTCATGTTTTATGCATTTACCAAAACTAAAGTAACTAAGCATTTTCAAAGTTTATTAGTCACTTCAATTCCTGTAGTGACAAAAAATTATGAATATAGTAAAGATAACATAAAAATAACTAAAAGGAAAACCATTCTGACTTAGGCAGTGATTCATTTACAAATATAGATACTGCAAACACAAATTCTTTATCCTAAGATGTAGAAAAGTCATTAAATAAAAAATAAAAAAAAAGAATAAAGTTAGGGCTGATGACAATTTATTAAGTCGAAATGATGCTTTTAACATACATTTATTAAAGGACAACAGGCAACCTTATTTATATCAATATTTTTGTGTTAGCTTCTAAATTACCTTAGTTCTTTTTGGTTTTTGTTGGAATTTGGATTTTTACTATTGTATTTAGTTTAGGTTTTATGGTTATAAACACTATATTATGAATTATTTTTTATATTTTAGTTAAAGTTGAATAAAGTTCTAATTAATTGCTACTATTATGCAAGAGTATTGAGAGCTATATTTTAAGTTTGTGTTAACAGTATATTTTTATCTGTAGTTTTACTTGAATGTGAGATTTAACTAATGTATTCATATTTTAAACAACTCTTAATAATAATCATTGTTATACTTAAAATTTATGTTGAAAGGTTTGTTACCTAAATTTAAGAAAATTCTGATCACATATTATGTTATGGTATGTTTATCAAAGTAAACAATTGAAACCTATGTATATTTTGGAAGAACATTGGATTATGGTATTGCTTTAAGTATTATTTTATAAAATTTTATATCATAGACATTAGAAATTTAGTTTTAAAATGTCTGTATTCCTATTATTCTGAACACAAATACTATCCTTTATATCCTGGTCCTTCCTGTTGCTAGGCCTCGACCTTGTTTTTCCTCCTTCCCGTGTGGCCACAATATTAAATTGAACAATTTGGACATCAATCTTGAAGTTCCAGATATTACTGTGATTCCATGCATTTTGTATGACAAAGACAGAAGATCCAAGTTTTCTCTTCCATCAGATGAGTCTAATTGTAGTATTGTATTAAATAAAACATATACAAAAGGTTCTGCAGAACACATTAGTGATTTAATAAATGATGAAATTGAAATTAAAAAAGCTACTTGTAGCAATTCTTTAAATGCTTTAAATACTGTAAAATTTAATAATTTTGATTTGTACAGTGATTTATTTAATGAAAGTGAGGCAATTGTAAGTCAAATATGTAACTCTTTAGAGAACTCTTTTATCTTTGTAGAAAATGACTCTGATGTAGATGAAGGATTATTGCAAAAAATAGATATCGGTGATAACATTGGTTTATTCTGTGTTGTAGAAAGTGAGAATGCAAGCAAAATATGTAACTCTATGGACAGCTCTTGTATTATTGTAGAAAATGACTCTGATATGGATGATGAATTATTAAAAAATGTGGATAAGTTTGATAACAAAGTTTTTTTCTGTGATGTAGAAAGTAATCAATTGATAACAAATAAAATTCAGTGTGAATCTAATGATATTTTACTAAATAAAAATGGCACTTCAATAAGAAGAAATAGTTCAGCCGAAAGTCCTGCAGCTAAACAAAACCTCTATGAATGCAGTCAAGATTATGTAGAAAATAATACAAAGGAAAACTATTCTGACATTGACAATGATTCATTTACAAATATAGATACTGATTACATAAGTTCCTGTGATAAAGAAAGTAATCAACTTAAAGCAAATAACATAAAGTTGGTGTCTGATGACAATTTATTAAATCAAAATGGTGCTTCTTTAAAAGAAAGAAATAGTTCAGCCGAATGTCAAGTATTCACGTCAAGTCCTGTAGCTAAACAAGACTCACAACAAAACATGTATGAATATAGTAAAGATAACATAAAATATACTTCAACAGAAAACCATTCTGATATAGACAGAGATTCATTTACAAATATAGATGCTGGATACATCAATTCTTTTTCCTATGGTACAGAAAGTAATCAAATCGAAACAAATATAACGAACCGTGAAACTGATGACAATGTTTTAAATCAAAATGGTCCTTCATTGGAAGGAAGAAATAGTACAGCCGAATATAAAGTATATACTTCAAGTCCTGTAGCTAACCAAAATCCTCAAAAGAAACTGTTTAACTTAAAAGATAAGATAGAATGTGAAAGTTGTATTATTTTCTCAGCATTGGATAATTTGTTGAATGACAAACAAAATAATTTATCTGTCATATATACTTCTAAAAGAAAAACTAATTATAACCCTTGTAAAAAGAGGTCGAGATTGTCAAGAAAGCGTCAATTTGAAATTAAAAATAAAGTTGAATATTTATTTGGAAATTGCAATCAACACTGTTTTGATAAAAGGAACTCTTCAAGTTACATATCAGATAATGTGAAAGAGAAACCTGAAAATGAAATTGCTACAACTGTTAAATATGATTCCTTAGTTTCATTAGTGGATGAATCTGAAGATAAATATTTAAAAAAAGAAAACAACGTCAGTACTGATTTAGAAAGTAATACTATAGAATGTAAAATTGTACCCAATGAAGCTAATAATCAAGTTTTTTGTCCTGTAAAATTTAAAGACAGTGAAAAAAATTATCAAAATCATGCTTTGATACAAATTAAAAACCAAGGT
This sequence comes from Philaenus spumarius, assembly GCA_018207615.1. Lineage (NCBI taxonomy): Eukaryota > Metazoa > Arthropoda > Insecta > Hemiptera > Aphrophoridae > Philaenus > Philaenus spumarius. Next base: position 336,411 of record JAGFPH010000609.1, on the reverse strand, counting down.
ATTCAACTCATAAGTAAAGACGAAGATGAAGTTCAAAATAACTGTGTTTCCAAAAGAGACCAAAATATTAGTTTCAGAAAAGGAGTGAAAGACAATTGCAAAACAATTAAAATGTACAATGAAAAACAAGACAATTTACCTACTAACTGTTCTTATAATATTGGTTTGATTTATAAAGATACAAATTTAGACTTTAATGAAAAATACAGTGTTGAGACTGATAGCAATACTGACAAGTTTGATAATAATTATGTGTGTAAAAATAATGAAAAGATATTTCCAAAAATAAATTTAACTTTAGAAGATTTAAGTACAAGAAAAAATGAATCAAAGATAGTTGATCCTGATATAAACATCAAACATGTAACTTATCTCATCCAAAAGGGTAACAACAAATTATGTTTGAACCCGATAGGTGAACATGTTTCAGATGGTAATGTACAAGGAACAAATAATTTTGAAGATTCAAAGTTCAATGAAAGTAAAAATAATTGTGAAAACAATGATCATCAATATGAATTCCATACTGAAGAGAATGTTTATCAAGAATCACATTGTTGGGGGCAATGTAGCATAAACGAATCTTCAGCTGAAGGCTTTATTCAAGTAGATTATCAGACAACTTACATAGAACAATACCATTCAATTAATAGTAGAACTATTCAAGCCCATTCTACATTTAAGGATCACAGAAGAAATTCAAAGCCATTTCAAGAAAAAAAGTTAATTTTGCCTATGATCAAACAAAATGTCAATAATAAAACTGCGGAATGGAATCAATCTAAACCAAAGTTTACTATTGATAAAAACAAATCGAAAATTCCACAACTGTGTAGTAAACTGGTCAAAGCTGATATTCCCCCAAAAATAGTACATTTACCTCCAATTCCTCAAAATCCCTCACCAATCTCTAAAACAACTAAAAATACAATGTCAGTCAAACACTTACCTCCAATCTCAAGAAACAACCAACAAAATAATTTAAGAGCTAAACAAGCCTCAAATAATAGGTTAGTACTTACTTGTGTTATTAATAGTACCTGTTCACTTGTGTTATTGCCATTATCTCAATAATGTCAGGTAATTTAAGTTAAACTCAGTTAAAAAAGTAAATAATTAGATAAACATAATCACGGATGCATGATTAAGATGAATTTCAGAGATTCAAATGAAACAACCGGTTTTAGATAATTTTGTTTGATTAACATTGTTTTATCTAAATATGTTTGAACTGTGCAATTATCAATAGTCTATTTGTAAACTGATTTGTGTAATAAAATCCTTAATGTGGTACCACTCTCGGAGCAATTGGAAACAACGTGCTATGGCCCTTGGTTTTAGGATCATGAATAATAACGAGAGAGCACATATTCAAATTAAAAGAATACCCCTAAGGCTGTATTTTGGCTGCGTATTTAACAGGTTATAATTCTATACAATTTATAAATCTTCTATAAATTGAAAAAATAAATTTATTGACTGAATGGTTTTAAAGAAACAACATACAGGTTTTCATTTGCTAAATTGCAAGACATAACAAAGAACTACAAAAGAACTTGAAAAGTTGTATATTTTATGATAAGATACTTGTTTATAGCATGGTGTTGAACTTACAACAAAAGACTCAGTCTTATATATAATTAAAAAATTTCATAAATTTCAACCATGAGGTTCCTTTAAAGCCGTCTTAGAGTAACAAAAATGAAATAAAAATTTTAAGTCAAAATCATGTAGTATAAGAATTTACAACACCACAGGTTGCTAACTAAACATTGAAAATATGTGAAAGAATTAATGGTCAACACAAGTAACAATTATAAAATGGTAGCTTTTTTTTTTATTTAAATTTTACAATTTAATTAAATTCCCTTCAAAAAGATTAAAACAGGTTTATATTTAGATCAGAGTTCATTAATTGTTCATTGAAGGTTAATAACCAAAAAATAAAAAACACATAAATTATCTTTTTTAAACTAGGATCAAAATTATTATATAAACCTGTGAACAGTTTATAAATAATAGCTTTGGCTATTGGAAAATGTTGAAATACTGGATTTATGCCAGTTTATTTTATAAGAGAGACACAAGAAACTTATCTCGGGAGGTTGGTGCCAACTCTTCCCAAAGGACAAATGAAATAAGCATAAATATTTCTAAATGTTACTAGAATCAAATATTAATATATACAAAATTTAAAGTTGAAATGAATAGTACAAAAGGTTTATTGGTGTTAGTATGGATGTATGTGTGTGGTGTTAAAAAAGAAATCACACAGAGTTCAAATTATGCACAAAGTTAAAAAATGATGTATATACAGTTAATCAATCTCACAGTCATTAATTGAAAAATAAGATAGGGTTAACCCTTTATCGTAATAAGTGCTGATATTCACAAATAAGTTTGGGTGCAAGAACATAAAAAGGGTTATTAAGGTTTGGATAGATCTCACCAAATTGTTAGTTCTTCTAGGATATTGGATCGAGTAATTGTTTAAAAAAAAATAGCACTACACTTGGGTTATTTGAATAAGGTTTAACGTAGAACAATTACTGGATGAAATATTAGTAAAATCAGGATCTTTTCTTTCAACTTTCATCAGCTATACATGCACTGGACTGTAGTTAACTTCATACTGTAACAATGCTTCTTTTAAAGCCCTTCCCTGGTCTTCAGAAAATAGATCATAATGCCTTATTAATATTGATGTCTTCTGGGGTTGAGATTTGTAAGTGTAAAGTAGGTATTAGGGAGCTGTTAAATGTTATTTGTTGAAATTATGTGTTTATTTTGAGAAAATAATTTGTTTTGAGAAACAGAAATGTTATAAAAAACTTTAAAGGTGTGAGAAAATTAAGTTAATTAAATAAATTTAAAGAAAACACTTAAAATAACTCCTTTTTACAATTAATTAGCATCTTATATTTAACGTTTATATCTTTTAAACTAGGAATACTAATTGAAATTCGTAACACACTTATGTGAGCCAATCACAGCGTACATGGGAGGAGCTTACGTAGTAGGATGCTATGGTTGTATTGAAACTTGTCGGACGGGACTTGGATTTTATATTTACACTGACGTAATGATGCTTATTTATGTTTTAATCAAATACTTTTTACATGTAAAAAAGTTGGTTCCTTCTATAGGCCATGTTCAATTTTCTATTTAAAATGTAGTTTTCTTTTATTTAAATTTCGTATGCTGCCTTCCGTTAAATTTACAGTCGGCCTACTGAGTTCTTGATTTTAAATGTTAATCTTCGTCGAATGGTTTCGTATTGGGTTGATATTTAAATTTTAGTTAGTGGATATATTAATTTTGAAACGTTTTGATGTGGGAACTATAGGTCGTAAAGGTCGGGAAGTATTTTTAATTGAATGCAATAGGTCCGAAAGTTGTGATTTAGCTTTGTTTTTACTAATAAATTAATAATAAAATATTACCTTTATGTCCGTCAAGTGATCCACTTATGTGAAAAAGCACACTACCGCGGTTTCAGATGATATCACTCATCCATCATCAGGTGAAATTATCACTCCTAAGAGGTCGTCATTAACATTAAAAAATTGTCAGACATATAACAGCACAAATACAAAAACACACAAACAACATACACATTTAACACAAATTGGAACACCCGTCCCATGTGGTCATCACAGATGCGGAGTCAGAACTAAGGTCTAGATCCCCTCCAAACATCGATGATAATCCCCACTCCTATATAAAGTCATTTGGTACTTTGTTTTTACGTCTTGTTCAGCGTTGCGAATAATTGCTGCTAGCTGGCAGGCGTATCGCCTTGATTAAATATGAATGGACATTCCAAACACGTTTACTATCTACCTTGTTTCCATACATATTTACATTTTGGTTGAATTATTTACAATTAAGTGAATATTTTGAACTGTTATAATTGATTTAATTATTACTGTTTGTTATCTATTATACTTCTACTTATACTATTATTTAAAATCATTTGTTTAATTAAAATTTAAAACAATGCACTACTATAAAATCAATCAAGAAAAGTGATGCAAAAATATTGCATTTTTCGAGTTATTGTTACTGAAAATGTAATACAGCATACATAAATGACAGTGTTATTTATAATTATTTACAATTACCAATAACATATAAATTTGTAAAACTTCAAGATCATTATAATAATGCTTAAATATTCTTATCATAACAACCACAGTAATCAGGAATAACGTAAGGTAATTTGTGCCATGTTACAAATGTAGAAGATTATTAATGTTTGAAAGGTGTTAATTGATTTTAATAAGTACATAGTCTATGCATAGAAGATGCAGTGTGTATACATCTTTTAGGCAGGTCTAAACTTTACTGCAAACTGTGCAAACAGACTCTTACAAGTTGTCTTGTACATGCCACTTTGACATGTGTTATCGACGATAACATGTTATAACTTATCGTACATGTTTTCTTAATTGCTGGTTACACAGATCAAACTCAAAGATGGTTTGAACATCTAGATGATTTTTAAAATTTTTACTTGTATCTCAGTTAAGTCCGAAGTCCGGCTTTTCTTTGTTAAACTATTTTACACTCTACAAATATTTTTCTAGTGGATTCTTTGCACAGTAAACGATGAATTGTGTTTGTCTTTCTCAAGTACTGATATTGTTGATGCGAATTGATAAATTAGTTGTTAGTACTGTATTATAATTTTGAATTTTTGACAATGGATAAACATTCAGTGATGTACAAAAATGAATACTGCGTCTGAATGATATAAAAAGATGCAACATTTTTCACTATGAGTTAATGCCAATGAAAGTCAGCCCCAGGCTGGCATCCGTTTTAAAACATAGCCAAAGAAAACTAGCCCCACATTGAAAACTGCCATTTTGGAGCTTAATTCTATATAGCCATTAAGATTCAAACATTTATCGTTAAAAACACAGAGTTGATGGAACTCATAGATGACTTTTTGACATTAGCAGTGCCTCGTACAGCCTTGAGTTACCAGAAAATTTTTCGTGTAAACTAAGCTGTGACGTCATCCATGAATTACATACTCTGCATGAAGTCACATTTTATTAATGTTGGAAAATATTTTGTCTATTTTTGTAATTAATTAAAGTCAAAATAACTTCTTAGGGATAAACATGCATAAGTCGAGTACT
>JAGFPH010000609.1:295430-308902 GCA_018207615.1 Philaenus spumarius | reverse complement strand
ATAACTTCGTAATGGAACGTCGTCACAACTGATAAGAGCGGGGAGGGAGTTAATTCAATACCTAACCTTGTCCCAACAGTTACGATTCGACCGGTGCTTGCATCGCACACATTTTCTCGCGATAATCAGTTTTCGAACGTAACTTCAGTGTTGTACTTGTGATGTGTTGTGTTGTGTTGTGTGTTTTTTTACGTTTTATATGTTATGACGACTTCTAATGGAATAATCCGACATATTGTGTTGAGCCTGATGATGAAAACTTAGTTTTTTGAAACCGCGGTAGCCTTTAAGGGGTGATCTACAGACCACAGACGGGTACACGGGTACAAATATTTATTTAATATTTGTTTATTACCAGCCCTGTTCCTTACAATGTCCACTCACGTTATTATTATTGAACGATAATACAATGATTAAATTAATTACATACAATTACAATAAAACAATGTTAACGGGAAAATTAAAAGAATATTGTAACTATAGGCATATAAATCATATTTTTTTATAGAAATTAATGTTAATGTTGACCCATTGTTACTTTGTGTAATTATAAAACAACTCTTTACACAAAACCGACTTCTGATTTAAACTTTGAGCAATAGGTTCTTTTGCAACCTAAAAGGAAATGGCGTTGTTGTTGTTGTTATGCCTCTACTTAATTAAATATATTTGAAGTAGAGGTCTTATTCTCCTAAAACCTACAAAACTGGATTCGGTTTTACACATACATATATACATTCTACGCATTATTTTTGATATTTTCCCACTGAACTTCATAAATTATGTATTTTTGGTTCTATTTGGTTTCATAATTTTTAACTTTAAGAATTTATTTCTTGAAATTTTGTTATTTAATTTGAATGAAACCTATACCATTTATGCAACTCTTTATTATCTATTTGTTTGTTCATAATATGATATACATTTTTTCTCATAATCATAGTTTATCACAAATATTCAATTTATAAACTTTTATGTGTTAACGATTTACCTCACCTTTTATTTAAACTTTAAAACACAATCTATAGGTACTGAGCATTAATTAGTTTCCCATTTAGTTCTGAAAGGTATAATCATTTTGAAAGGTTCCTCTAGTAGTTTGTCTCATTTCCTAAGTCTGACTGGTATGTTTTTAAGGATTTTTAAATTTGTTTTTATTTCATAATTTTTTTGATTATTAGTTATTGAATTCTTTAAACATTTAGGCAGGTTTTTAAGTGTCTTGAGTCCTAGAGTAAAAATTTCTTGTAAGGTTAGTTTTGTCCTGCTTTAATAAACAGTGGACTTATGTTGTTTTTGTTGTGCTGGTTACTTTGAACATATAGTATACAACAAACTCATTCAATCTTAGAAGCATTAACGTACTGCAGTAATTAGGAGTAAATTTGCTATGAATTACCACCATTTTAATTTATAAGAAATTTAAATTAAGACGTTATTTTTGTACAAAAATGTGTGTTACGACTTTATTTTGTATATGCTAGGGCCTATATGTTAGGCTTATAGTTTTCTAAAATAAAATCTATATTTTGTTCTTAAAATTATGTATTAATTTAAACTTAACTAATAATGTAATAGTTTTAAAGGATTGGAATAAATTTGCTATAAAAAGTGCATTGTGCACTACAGCTCAAAATTTGATCTAAAATTATAACAGAATGTTTTCAAAGAATTTATAAACTGAATACTTTTTTTTAATTATTCCACAAATTGTAATCTGAGCTTAAATATATTTTTTTGTTTTTGTTGCTTAACACTTAACATCTTTATGCCGGTTATACTAATGGGGAGAAGCAGTATGTAGTATAGGTAAGTCAATAACCATTTGAATCCACGCAAAATGTGTTGGAGGTTCCATCTGTTGGAGAATGTAATAGCGACTTAATTTCTTCCCTCTGCTTTTTTTATTCAGTCATACTACTGTTTGTTGTGCTGAAATGTAATTGTTGTATGCCATTATTATACTATTTAATTTATTTAGATATTCATTGTTTTATATTAATTATGTATTTAATATTTTCCTTAATTGTACACAGCTTGAATCGCAAATCACCCCTTAATGAAGGTATGAACGCTGATCCTGGAACTAGAAGTTCAAGTGAATCTGATAGTTCTGCTCCTTCGTTACAGAATTCTGCTGCTAGATTCTGCCATGAATGTGGAAACAGATATCCTGTAAGAGAAGCCAAATTCTGTTGTAATTGTGGGATCAGAAGACTTGTTTTGTAATCTCACATTCCAATAGAATTTAAACTATAATCAGACTATTTTTAATATATATGTAAAATAAATATATGTGTAGTATTTTTAAATTTTTATGTGTTTAAAATTTGTTGTTTTATATAATTTTTATTGAATTAGTAGATTAAATTTACACAAGATTTTAAAATTATAGTACTTTATGAATACATCTTTGAAGTTTATATACTTTCTGTTCCTTATCTGGTTATACAATATTATTTCTTCATATTCTGTATGCAGTAGTTAAAACAATATGATGAGGGAATAAATTTATGATGAAACATAATAATATCTGTATAGTATAACTACAATTACATATGTAAAATTTATACATCACACAAAAATAAGCTCATTAACATAACACCTTATCAGACTAAGTGATAATTTGTTTGGATTATTAAGTACAGTAATTAATAATAGCTGTGAAATTCAGTATTGTTTTATTGTGTCAGGCATTTTGGCAATTACTGTACTTAAATTATTGTGAATGTTAGTACCTAAGTTCTTACGTTTTTGTTACTGTTATTTTACCTTTAAACTGGCAGATTTATCTCTTGTAACTGGAAGACTTCTTCTGAGCAGCACACTATAATTTCCCCCAAAAATATATATGAAACTATTTATGATGACATAAACCTAACTCATATATTTGCCATAGTCTTCAGAACAGAGTGTAGATTATTACTAAAACAAAATCAAAAGAAGCATTTAAATTGTTTTTAGTTAAAATCAATAGGAGAATGGCAGAATATTTTAACACAAATTTATTTGTTAAATATTTAGCATATACAAAATATGAAAATATATTTGGCGTTAATAATTCCAAAATGATGCAACAGCATACTGTATATAGTATAAATGTGAAGTTCTAGAAAGAAAAACAGGTTGCATAGAAAGAAAAACATCCTTTAGTAAATTTAAAACTAGATGCCATACAAAAAATTTGATTTGTAATTGGAAAAAAAAAACAAATATATAACTCAAGACTAATAATATTTTATATATTTTGATTTACAGTTAATAGTTAAAATTTAAATTAAAGTAAACATTATTTGTGCTACAAAAAATAAATTTTCTCTTCCAAAATTAAGCATAAATACAACAGAAATTTAAGTTCATGTTCTGAATGAAAAAATTCATTGCTTGAAAGTGGAATGATTACTTTTTTGTATGCCAAATATAATGTTAATTGGTTTCTCTTTAACAATAAAAGGTAAGAATACATTTAAAAATAATTATATTTTCATTTAATAACTCTTACAAGCTTGCAAATATTTACAAAAACTTGTATAACATTTTAAAGTTGTAAATCTTTTTTTTTATCATTGAAAACATGAATTTTCAAAATTAAATTTGAATTATATTTAATTGAATCTTTAAATAATATCCAGTAATTTAAATTTAAAGATGAAGAAAAATACAACTAAAATGAATGTATGAATTAAAAAGTAAAAACCTTAAATTGTATGCTTAAAATTTGCTCCAGTTTCTATAGACTTAATAAAACTGACTTAACCACTATTTGTACCAAAATAAAATTATAAATTTGAATGATTTTCTCAGTGAATAAATAGAAAATTATTTATAGTTTTGTTAACTATAACTAGTTTAAATTAAAAGTACAGAGGCAAGCAAAGCATAGTCATAAACAAATGTTTAAAAAAATAAAAAAATGTGTTTAAATTTATAAATACTTGTGAGTTTTTATTTAAAGTATAATGCTTAATTCATCATCTCTCTAAGAAAATGTTGAAAAGATCTACTAACAGACTATGTTTACAGAAATTTTTACAATGTACATCCTTAGGCAAATGTAAAAAGTTTCTAGAACCGTTATATTATTTAAAAAATAATTTAATACTGATCATTTAATGGCATTTTGAATTCCATCATAGAATATAAGTTTATTCAACCAAATGTTTTAAATGATATTTTCTTTTACTGCAGAGATGATATCACAAATCTGATAAAAAATCTTCAATTTAGAAGTTTATACAGTATTTATTTTATGTTTTCTAAACATATCCTACGTAATGTATTAACAAAAGGTGTTCTTAATTTCAATTAAGTAACAACATAATGTTACAAAAATTTAACAATAATTTACAATTGAAATATTAAAATAAAATATTGTAAAATAGAATGATATAATATAAATGATAATGTAGCCTATTTTAAAATTGATAAACCATTAAATTTGTGTTACTATTTTATCGCTACATAATTTTTAACCGATATGCTTTTGTAATAAGTTTTTAAATTATTATGTTTTTAAATGTACTGAGTTTTAATATACTTTATTTCAAAAGTTAAAGTGTTTTAGTATCTGTAGATATTTTTCAAGTTATGTTCTAACACATATCATTCATGCATTAATGAATTAATTAACAATTTGTTAATGCATTAATTATGTATAATCAAATCATAGTTATAATAATTGTTCTAGCAATTATAACTGATTTTGCTATTTTATATTTGTTTAGTATCATAGACAACTTAAATAATGGCACTTTTCCAAAAAAGGGACCAAATTATATGTGAACTTCAATCATTCTGATTCATTATGAAAACCAATATTTTGTATTAATAAACTTTATGCTTGACAAGTGAGAAGAAACTGTTTAAGGATAATAACAACAATTCTCACACAAATACATTATACAAACTCATTTCATGTACTTGCCAGTGATACATACAACTAACAAATTATAACCTAATTAGTTTAAAAAAACAATCATGAACATGTATTAACTCTTTTTTAAACGTTTATTAAATGACAACAGCTAAAATCTTAATAAACAAGTTATAGGTACTTGTTTTTTTAAATAGTAGCATTTGACATGTTGACATATGTTATTATGTTAGTAAATTGTAATGTAGTCAATATTTCTAACAGATTTTGATCCTTGGAAACTTTTCAAAATCTGACTAAAATCTATATAATGTTCTATATAATGAAAGAGTGTTTTTATTACTATTGTTTAAGGTTAAAATGCATTTTGAATATGTCATGGTTGTAGATGCTTTTTATTAATTATACTGCCAAAGATAATTTTCTCAAACTTTGGGTAAATCTTGTAAGTATTAATGTTACCTAAAACTTAATTATGTTTAATAATGTATACCAAGACTTAGTTGCCATTAGAGTTATTAATTGTTTTGTTTGTTTTTAGAGTTAGATTTCTTTTAATGATTGTATTGAAGGGAAGAGCTGAGAGTGTATTATTATAATAAATATTCCATCCAAACCAATCTATAGAATGATAGAATTTTGGATACATGACATGACAATGATGGGTGTTTCAGCTACTTAAAGGTATAAATTATTAAATTTCCTTCCTTTTTTTAAGTTATATATGAAGTAGTAATTTTAAGTTACTAATAATATGGTTGTGCGGTTGTTGTGAGTTTTAATTTTTAGTCATAACATTGTCGGGTAAAAAGGAATTGATTTTATTTCTATGTTTTATAAATTTTAATTAATGTTTAATACTTTTTAATTTTATCACAGTATTCCTTTGTCTGTATTCATGTATTAGTCTGAAGCTTTTCCACTTCAATCTGCAATTCCATGCATTGCATTTAAAATTATATTTATTTAATTCATAAACCTGAAAATTGTTTTGTTACTTTGTCATCTTTTCCGCTTAAATTATGTTGCAATAAAAGTTTTAAACGTGTGACAAAAGGTTTTCATCAATAGAAGAATATGAGATTATTAAGATCTAGTTGGGTTAGTAGCTCCACCCACATAGCCTTTGTGTGCTCTTAACTATGCCTTTGTTAAATACATTGTGATCAGCAACTTTGTACCTATCAATTTTAAGAAAATGTATTAAGAATTGCACAAATTCTGACAAAAACCCTATGTACTTTACTTACCTACATATGAAAGAAATGTAAGTGGAAATTGGATACGTTCTTCTTAATAGCAATCAAACTAATATTTTGCTGTACATTAGAATTTTGTTTGAGAGGCTGTTTTGTGGATATTATTTATATTAAATGACTATAATGTCAAATAATATTATATTGAAATATTTTTAAAGCTAAAAATAAACACAGCAGATGGAATTGATGCTTGTATTATTACAATAAATTTATGGATAAAATATTTATTCATATTTCTTGATGTACAAGCTTACTATGATAACAAGGATGCATTTTGAAGTTTCTTAATAGATTCTGCACAAACGTAAATCTCATATTATTTATACTAATTAAATTTGCAGCAGTAAAATGTAAAAAAATTATAATTCCAAAATATGGGTAAGGATAATAATCTATCCGTACATTTTTTTACCTTAAATTCTTTTATCAGGCTAAATATTAATCCCTACATTTAAGGACAAACTCACATGCAGCATGGTATAGACAACACTATTTTAAAATCTGTGTTAAATATAAAACAGATGAGGGTGAGTTTAATATAAACTGGACTTTTTACATACAATTATAGATAATAATAAAAAAAAACCTTTAACTTTTCTCAACATAGTCTCCTGAGCACTACATACTTTCTTCAAGCATGAAGATCCCATTTTTCAAAAAACTGTTTCATCGACCAATTGTGCATGCGATCCCTATCTTTATTAAACTCACATTGTTCCTAATGCTTTCTTAAAGGGCATAAACAAAAAGTAAGTAGGGGTACAAATCTAGGCTGTAGGATGGATGTTCAATGGTTTCAAAACTAATTTTTCTCCTCTTTTTGATTTTGCGTGAATAACTTCAGAACACTACATAAATGGACTTTTCTAAAGCCAAGATGGTCAGCGATGATGGCATGAGCACACACATGGCTTATACCCATCTCAAGCGCCAGTCTTTTGATAACCTCACTCATAACATTGACCTTCAAACCGCCCCATTCTGCCAACCCACAAGTCATATTTTTGAGGGGAATAGTATCAAAAGTACAGTTTACATTTGACTCATCCTAATGTGTTTATGAGTAAATATTAAAATACTAGCCTAAAATGACTGCAGTTAGTTATTACTTAAGTTGCCTTATTTTGTGTATTTCAATCAAAGTAGATTACTTAATTAAAGGTAGATAAATTAATTGTTTGTTAATATAAAAAAAGTGTTTATTATAATTATAACTTAAAATATTATTATAGTTTTTAAAGGCTTAAATTTACATTCTGACTATATTGACTTACTGTAGGCCTAATGTTTAACACTAAATTGACTTATTGTACTAAATCATAAGACTTACTAGTTCTGATAAAACTGTCATAATCTAAATTATTTAGCTTACCTAAGTTTGAGGATTTAGTTTTGACCTTTTAACAAATTCTAGTTCAACTATTAACAATGAGGTAGATTTACTGTATAAATGTGTAATTTAAAATTATAAGATTAATTTTAATATTTTCATTTTGTAATACTGTAGCTATTTTAATCAGTTTGTTATAAAGTATTTATCACAAAATCAAAGATTTTGTTTTTAATAATATTATACAGATTAGTAATATCAATCATAAGTCTTATTAAAATTAAGTGATACTTTTTAAAATTATTAATTTCTTATGCCAGCAGATTTAAATTACTAATATTTTAAGTTACTCAAAAAATTCTCAAGGTTTGTACTGGTGCTCTAGACAACTTACTTATAATCATTGAAAACAAATGGTGCCATATAGGTAAAATAAACAGGACAGAGAGTGTCAAAGTAGGAATGGAATGTAGATTAATTATACCAGTACCATGATATTTACCTGTTGGTAATCGAGTTTTAAGGAAAGTGTATATTTTTATGATTTCATACTCTTTAAACTATTTAATTTTTATTTGAAAGATCCAACAACTGTTTTTTATAACTTATAATTTTCCTTAATTTAACAGTACTTTATATATGTGTTTATTTTTCTCTAATGAGTTATTATTTTATCTTGGAAATAGGTTTAACACTTTTAGTTTATCTATTTACTTGTAGAAAAAGTACTACATATAAATACACTATTTTCAGTTTTATATTGGTTTATTCAATAAAATGTCTTCAGATTGCGGTACTTATACATTATTTTCAAATAATATTAAATCATATGTTTACAAATGTGCCCTAAGTACACAATTTATATTATTATTATGTTTACCTCATGTATTTATCTACCACACATGGAAACAGTAAATAAAATGGTGTGTACTTCATTGAGTTTGGTATATTTGGACAGGTCTTTTAAATTTCAATCTAATATTTTAATCAGTTGCAAGATACGGGGTTGACTAGGAAAACAAATAACTTTTAAAAATGTTTTTGCAAGATTTATTGTTGAACACTAAAATTACACTGCATGCCGTAAAGGGTTGACATTCTAACCTTCACTTTTAGAACTAATTGTTGATTAGGTTGTGTCCGTCCTTTTGTATGCATTCCTCAAACAGGTGCAAAGAATTTGCAAGACTACACCTCTGTAGAGATTTTAAAAATTTCTTCTTGAATTCTGGTTTTAACTATCCAATTGTCATTGTTATACACTATGTTTTTAAGGTGGCATGAATAAGTCCGGTGATATTGAAGACCAAGGAATGTTACCAAACCGAGAGATTACTTGGTTACCAAAGACCTGTTGAACAAATATTAATGTTCTTGCTGTATGGGATATACCACCATCTTGACCCCACAAATTACTATTTCAGAGATGTTTTAAAGTTTTTCTGCCACAAAAGTTTCAGTTATTAAATATATCAAGTTTGTATACATGTAAACTTCCTCCTTCAACTTCAAAGTAAGGTTCCAGAAGATATGGCATGTCAATTGGTAATCTTTAGGCTATGTAAAAAACTGTTCATATAACTCAAACGAATATTGGCAATTGTGTTTGTTAGTGTAACTGTTTTCATAGAAATGCCTTTTCTCAATCTTTTCTACCATTTTTGTTACTAAATTACAAAGTTCTCCCTGCCTCACCAACACAGCCATGAAGTTTGTGCACTAGGCATTTAAAATTTCCTGTCCACCCTCAAGTCATTTGAAATGTGTAACCCTCTTCTATAACTTTCTGACCAATGCAACTAAAAATCTTAATGGAATGCTTAGTAAGAGCTTAAAATTATAACAGTCATTTTAAAATCATACATTTCAGAAAACAATATTGACGATATGCCCCAACAATTTTGTGTTCTAATATTTCATATTTTGTAATATTATTTGTTTATAACTAATTTTTGCTAAACTGTCCCATCTTAATTTTTATTGGGTTTCAAGAATATTTGCGGAATTAAATCAATATCCAAGTTCCAAATTTTAACAGCATTTGCAAATTTGAATAATTGTAATGTTGATTTTACAACTGCTAATTAGTTATCTCTGACTTTTATGAAGATGATTTAGATTTTGTTAAAATTTTGTGCATGTTCTACATACATTAGGCTGTTTTTTTTTTTCATCAGTTTTCAGTCCACATTTAATGACGTACATTATAATATTAATTTTTATCTTTTCCATACAAACCACATTTCTTTAAATAAATGTGTTGTTTAGTTTAAATAAACAACAATGGAACTAGAATCCACCATTTTAAAATTACTGTAAAGTTACACCAATTTGTATTGAATCTTCGTAGAAATGTAATTGTTTTAAATGTGTGTTAGATAAAATGTTAAATCAAATCCTAAAATTGTTTTAACTGCTTATCTTTTACATTCAATAATAGTTCAAACTTACCCCTCAATTTTTATGTTAGTAAATGTACCGTACATCTTGTTTAAGTTTTTGTACTAAAGATGGTACAAATGTAAACAAAAAGTCATTACCATGTTGAGACTACCGGAAAGATTCTAGATATTTTTGTTATTTCATGATCCCTAGACCACAAAACCATAGTTAACTTATATCTAGCTAATCACTTTTAAGAGTAGTACCAAATAATTTGAAACATTTTTGATTACACAATCATTAGCTGAAGGGGTGGGAAAAGTAGGGGTTGAAGAGCATAAACAAAAATCTTCTTTAGCACGCACAGCATCAAAATCTCTTCAAAGTTATGTTAAACCTCCTAAATATTATCTGAAACTTTTATATTGAACATTTTTCATAAAATCCACCCTTACTGTAAAGGGTGACAAAAATTAGGTCGCAGAACAACAAATTCATCACTCCCTTAGTATAAACAGTATTGATCCAGTTTAAAATTGTTGTTAATTTTCAAAGTATTACTAAAATCTTCTGTATGAAACTTTTTTTTGATAACTGCTGCCTTTAGTGCAAGAAGTTGAAAAAAATATATAACTCTCACAGTATCATATCTGTTTAGAGTTGTAAAACTTCTAAATATTATTTAAAGCTATTTTACTATGCAATTTTTGATAATACTGACATTTATTGCAAGGGTTTATCAAAACCAATATTTCATTTAGTAAACACAATATCCAGCCCTTTTAAAAGTATTATAAATTCTCTAAATATTACCAAAATCTTCTGTATAAACATTACAGCAACTCTTATTATAAGTGATAAATAAATTTGTTTAATGTTTAGCTTATGGGAGTAAATGTAAATTTTAAAATCTACCAGCGTCAGTAGATCGAGCCAAAATTTTTTAAAATTTAATAAAATTGTAGAAAATTAATTTTAAGTGAGGACATTTCAATAGTTGGCATACATACAATTGATTATAGTCTTGGTTTTGTAAATAATAAAAAATACTTTAACAAGTTAAAAATGACCTAGTTTATCTGATTTTAAATGAAGAATGTATCAAACTTATTTTTTGTTATTTACAATTTGTAATACAGAAATAAAATTACAGTACCTACAGTTTAAATAATTCATATAAAATTTTTGTCTTCACAACTTAATTATTAGGGTACTACTAGTGCCAAATAGATTGCAATTTTATGAATTTACAACGAATAATGAAATAATATTGTGTTACAATAATTAAATAAACAACTAAGTGTGTTAAGTTTTTAAATAAACAACTTTACTGCTTGTTTATAATTAATCTGGCATGGTAAGCACTACATTTCTAAATATAAATACACAATAATTTTTATGTTTTAATTTTGTTTGATTCATTTTAGGATTTACTTAAGAAAAAGCAATATTTATATTCAACTTGCCATGAAATGAAATATAAAGCTTAACATTGATTATAAATATTTTCTTAAACTATAGGTTTTGTTGTCATACTTGTTTGTATTATAAGCTGATTGGTGAGTTTAATATCAATCATGATACCATAATGCCATCTGAAAAGGTTTGTAAAATTATTTTAGTAGTTAAATTTTATATCAAGTAAATGTATGATTGTTAGTTTGATTTCCTTAAGGTGCATATTTTAAGTTTATTACAGAATATATTTTAGTTTAATTGATTGTTAGAAGTAGTATAGGAAGTATATCTGTTTATAATTTCTTAAATACAAAGAACTGTTTCTTTAACAATGACTGAGTAAAGGGGCTCCTTGCAAAACTTTCACACTATTTGTGAAAAACGTTTGTAGGATCTGAAAACATTATTATACATTATTTTGTTATGACTTTTTTGTTAATTTTACCTTTATTATATTTTTGGCACATTATGGTGCCTTGTTATTTTGAAAAATGTGAAAATCTAGTCATGGCACACAATATATTGCACACTTAATTTACTGTAGTTTAAAAAAAAAATGTCATGATCAAATGTAGATTACAGGCTCTTTGTCTTTTATTATATAAATACAAATGAAAGTGATGAATTGATTTGATTCTGCTAAACTCAATCCTACCAAATTAATTGATTAAAGATTTCAAACTATTTTTTGTAGATTCCAGAATCAGCAAGATTTGTGTGGTGACTTGCAGCTATATAATTTTGGTCTTTTTAAAATTTAGTGGGCAATATATTTATATTTCTGACTGATGGGACTATTGCAAATTTTAATAATTTAGATTCTTATGTGTCAATGTAATTAAGATTATTATATAAATTTATAGATTGGGACAAAGCAAGAGTTATATAGCCTACATAATAACTGATAGAGTGCCTAATTAATAGTACATACTATTTAGTCATGTTAATAATTAGAATATATTTAAATAATGTATGTAACTTCTTTATACTAATAAAATTTTAATTGATTTTTAAAAATATGAGTTTTATTTAAAATAAAACTAGCTGACCCATGCAAATATTTTGCAAGTTAGGTGTAGGCCTACATTTACCTCACGTTGATTTCATTGAGTTAATTATGTTTATTTATTTACGTTGGTTTATAAATAACGGTTTCCGTATAGAATCTTAGAATGTAAACAATCAAACTATAACAGCTGTCGTGCTAGTTAAACAGATTGTTAATAGATGGTGCCTTTCATTAAGAACCATTTGAAGTATAATATAAAAGTTTTAAATCAATTTTTATAAGGAAAACATGGATTTTAAGCTGTTTGTCTATTTCCCCTCAATAGCGGGGAACATAAGCTTTAAAATGATGTTTAAATAATTAATTTTGATGAAAAATTAAGGGAGATATCGCTTAGTGATAAAAAAACACACCTTTGAGAAATAATATATAAGGATTTAAATCACTCGTTCTCTCTTGTTATAATTTTGTACCAACAATTTTAGAAACATGAATTTGGAACTGACCATAATAATTCCTTATTGCAGATCACAATAACATGTAAATTACCGAGATCTCTATCTTTTTGTTTTCGGTAGAAGTCTTAAATATTTTGAGAACCTTTTTCATTATCAAAATACTTTTCGTTTTAATGACCATGTTTCAGTCTTATTTTCATAATTTCTTAATGCAAATCTGTAACTGGAGTTACAAAAGACATTCTATATTTAATTTAAATTGTGAAAAATATACTTTTTATTTTGCAATGCAGTTATTTCAAAAATATTAAAAGTTACCTATGTAATAGTTCATATTAGAGAGTGACTATTAACTACTAGGCACTCTGTCCCTGGACGCTTCGCGTCCCAACCCCGCCTCAGATGGCTGCTTGCTTCGCTCGCAGTTGGAAAATTCGCTAATGAATCTCGTTAATCTTTGGCTCGTTTGTACATAGGTGACTGAGCACAAATCAGCTGTTTTATTTGGCAGCTGACTCAAGCTCATTAAACATTATCTCCATAAGATTAACATGGGAAATTTGAAGGATTGTTTGCCGGAGCTCCTTCTCGGGTTAATAGCGGCTAAAGGGATGATTGAATCTTGAATCTGACGGAAAATCTCTTCTTTGAAATTTAATTTTCTACAACTTTTGTATTTAACATTTTTTGCTATCTCTTACCG
>JAGFPH010000609.1:273412-291260 GCA_018207615.1 Philaenus spumarius | reverse complement strand
GGTTTATATTTTTAATTGTCTACCTATCGTACCTAATATAAAAGGCATCTAAGTGACATCATTTTTTTATTAACAAGGTTAATGTAAGAAAAGTGTAATAGCTAAACATACTTTTCGCAGTCTTTTAGTTCTTTCATTACATACCGGTACTTGGTTTATATTTTTAATTGTCTACCTAATTTTTATAAAGAAAGTAGTGTGGAAACTTGCAACAGATTTTTCACCAAATTCAACTCCGTTTCTCCGTATTAATTCTACGGCCAAAATAACATAGGAAACTGCATTTTGTAAGATTTAAAGTACTTCCAAATGAGTTATAAGTTTTGTCCAGCTAAATTAGCGATTTTGCCCACCGTGCGGCCCTGCTCATATTATAAATTTAGGATAACTACAACTGGCGTTTATATTTTGTTCCAAGTTCTAATAATTCCGAACAAAACTATTTAGTGTAGTTGAAATCTTATCCGCCAGGTATCGTGTTCCAAGACGGTCTGGTTGGGTCTGCAAATGCAACAGGTAGAGTTCTCATTCTGCCGTGAGGCTCCGAAAGTGTGGGTTGTTACGTGTTAGGCGTGCTCGTATTTCGGTTACGATAATTTTATTTGTATATAATATAGTGTGTGTACAAGTTTTGTAATATACGTGTGTAGTGCTCAGTAGTTATAAAGGCCTATGTGTGTATAATAACTAAAACAATTGTATTAACCATGCAAGACCGACTTGCCCCTTGTGTTATTAATGATACTCCCCTTACTACTTCTGAGGTATGTCTATTATATTTACTTTATCTATAAATTAAACGTTGCGTTGTTGATATTTTAAAATACTACTTTATAGTACACATTGTTAGCTCTGCAATATATTATGTTTTAAAAATATCTTATATAAAATACTAAACTTATAAATTGTATTAAAGTTTAAAAGTATTTTTTACCTTAACTACAGATTTTTAATTAAAAAAATAACATTGAAAATATAGTACTGTATTTAAAAAATGTAAAACAGAAATCAATATGTATTTAGAAATTAATAATTTAAAACTTTTGAGAAGTAATATTACAAATTACTCAATAACCTCACATAAAAGGTGAACAATTATTGTGTTTATGATGGGCAGTTACTATCAAGAACATTATTATTAATGCATACAGTTGTAAAATTCATTTTAAAACATTTATTGTGTTGTAGTTTAAATATTTGTTTGTTTACACAGAAAAGTATTAAAACATGGTAGTTTTATGTAGAATGCAGCACTATAGCAAGGAATAGTTGAAGAATGTTAGTATAGTTTTTAACAATCAAGCCATTGCTATTTTCGGTTCACATTTAATTTAACCAACAGACTTAATGACAATGTAGCTTAAGATTAGTTAATTATTTAATTTCAGATAGTTTCAACATTTAACTCAGTTTCAACATAGGCAATAGTATAAACAACTCGACTTAAAATTATTTCTTTGAGTGGTTAGTATTTATAATGACATTTTCATAATTTAATGTCTTTATGTATTTATTATTTTAATATTTTTAACGTTTTTTGTAGGTGCAATAATATTCTTAAACTTCTTAAAATAAATTTAAACCGATTTTAAGTTATTAAAACCAACTTATAAAAACCAACAAGTTATAAGTTATTCCTAACTCTGTTTCATTTATAATATTCCTTAATATTTTCTGAAAGTCACAAATCTACTAATTGAAATGAACTCATAATTTTGTATTTTTGTATTTATTTATATTTAGTGTTATTTATTTTATACTAAAACAAAACATACAAACTAACATATCGATTAAAGTAATAGTAGCTGAGAAAAACTCAGTTAATTTTTAAACAGTGAAACACTTAGAAATTAATTGATTAAAAAAAAAAGAAAAGGAAAAATTGGCAGAAATGTATTGATGGCCTGTATTGAAAATGTATGATGTTTCTAAGTTCCCTGTATTATTGTCTTTCTTCTCACAATTATAAAACTTTGACACGTCTATAACTCTTTATTCAGTCCGTGTCCAAGTCATTGTTAGTTTCGGTCTGAGACTTAAAAAAAGTTCAAACAAAAGATCTCTTCTTACATCCGGAGTTGGAAACTCAACAAGTATTGTGTACAAGTATTACTGTATTATATTAATTTAACTATTTTAGTTCCAGTAATATAACAAGTATTTAATTTTTCAGTTGGTACCAGTGCAAAACACGCCAGAGGACTTGTCGTTGGATATTTATGGTAAGGGATAAAGATTACGCTTAAAGTGTTATAACAATCTACCAGACATGCTATCAGGAAACTTACTCTATACACTATCGATACAATAGTAACCATAAAATGTTTTTACTCTTTTTTCCAAACTGACTATACATTTTAAGTGAAAATGGTTTATATTTAATAATACTACACACCTAATCAACTGTGGCTACTTAATGTTTTTATAATAAAGGACGGAAATTTGTGCAAATTCAAAATATGAATTGCACAATATTTGTATGTATGTGCATTCAATCAATACAAGTTTTGATTTTAAAATTAAAATGTAATTAATAGGCTACTTAAGATATTTTTCTACATTTTCTTAAAATGATTGCGAAAGGAAAGCCGTGAATTGTTCATAATAACTTTATTATGAAACTGCTCTAAAATAACTAAAATACAAAAGTAAATAAAAATATAACGGTAAATAAAAAAATAAAACACAAAAATACTCTTTAAAATTTAATAAAGAAAACTAATAATGTTGATTAATGATAAACGTGTTCACATTTTTGTGAAACTGTCACTTAGCCGGTTTTTAAAGAAAGTTTATATAATCCAACGTAGTTATTCAAATGGGGATATAGAATTAACAAATATCTGAATATATTGAATTTGTGAAAACATTGTTAACTATTTTATTTTCCTAAGTTATTGATATTCTCTTAGTTTGTTTTGACAAAAATAAGAAAAATCACTCGATAGAAAGATGAAAATTATCCATTGGAAAAAGAAGTGAAGATATATTAGTCTACACATAATTGTAAAGTAAGAGAAAACAGCTTACTGAATTTGATTTAGGCGCCAGAAAGCGGGTTCAATGTACCAATTAGTAAAACACTTATAACCACTTGCTATGTCCAGCCTTAGGTCAACTTTCAGCTCAAAATTTGGTTTCTACTTTTAAAGAATAACAAACACAAAACCCATTCGAAACTAAGAACAGGGGGCCACCTATGAATGTAATTAATTCTTAATGACGAAATGTATAATTTAATTCTTTGAATAAATTTAAATTGCTAATCAGCTGAGATGATTAAACTGATGAGGAGGTGACTGATAGAATCCTAATGAGGCGATCCGGGAGTTCGGATTAGACAAATAACAGCTACTTGTCAAATAACCTAAACATATAGGTAGCTGTCCTGTACTGGCTTCACGTTTAATTATATGTGTAGCGACTCTACCGGTAAACAAATACATTGCCACTTGTCTATAATTAATTATCGTCCCGTGTAGGTCTGGAAATCTTTGTGGCAAAATGTAGTTGGTTTAATTAATCCCTTTTAATTTAATTAATGGCCAAATTAAACTTTTCTGCTCGTGTAAATGTGTTGAGTTCTAAGGTTAAATCAAATTAATTAATAGTTTATTCAAGATTAGCTGTGTCCAAATATCCTGTAAATAAATCTACAATTGTAACGGCTCCTGTAAGCTTCTTCATCGTAAAAACAATATTTTACATTTCTACATTAAACCTTTACGTTGGCACCTTTTTCAATGTTTACTGTTTTGAAATGAATTCATAAACGTATATTATTTAATTTATGGAGCGCCTATAGGATAAATATGGAACCTATGAGTCAAATGTCACTTTCATTCCAGCTATAACGTAATTAATGAGTTAGTTCGCTACCCTACTCCCTCCCTGACTATTCCAGTTTGATAATGACGATCCTAATTTAAAACAATCTGAGTTAGGAATATATCATTATATACCATGTGTATCAAGTTTTTATGAAACTAACGTTGATTCATATAACCTTAAAGCATGGGTGATTTTATAGTTACAATGTAGTTTTATGAAATAATAAATAAGTTAGCTACAATGACTTGAATATTGAATCAACTTGTATTAGTTTCAACGCTAAAAAATGACAAGGGCAATAAGGTAATATCATATCAAATAATATCATATTTCTAGGTTCAGCGTTGTGGTTCGCATAACAAATATACAAACCTTCTGATTTTCTAAATATATATGTTTTATAGTTGACGGCCGCTAAAATGTATACAGTTTTCTCGTGGCCACGCACATTGTTATATAATGTGCTAACAAATAATACTGTAGCATGAACAACATCACAACACACCATGTTTGACGAAAATAAGTTAATTCATTTAAGCTATATCATTGCTATAAGTTAACAATAAATTACTTGTTTATGATAATTTCTAAATATTTTTGGACTTCTAAAGAAAGCTCTGAAGCACAAACAAATTGACAACAAGTTTGAAAACTCAGGTGTATATAAAATAACCTGTTCCAACTGTCCTAAATTTTATATTGGCCAAACAGGACGAACATTCGCAAGAAGGTTCAAAGAACATATTCCTAAACGCAAAATTGCCGAACAAAAATCAAACTTCGCTAAACATTTAATAGATGAAGACCACTCTTATAATAACATAAATAGTAATTTAAATACTTTACATAAATGTAAAAAAGGCAACCTCCTTGATACACTCGAGCAGCTAGAACTATATAAGGCCACAAAATCACAACAAGACCTTCTTTTAAATGATAAAATACACCACAGTTCAAATGCCATATTCAACACAATTATATCAATGCAAACATCAGTGGATCATGTTGACTCATTGAACACAAACATTATGAGTGGAGACCACCTTCTTTAGCAGTGCGCACTTGACTTCCACAGTGAACCATGCATGGTGATTACCTTTTCTGTGTCAATGTTAAAAACTTGTAAAGTGTTTTTATAGTCAGTGTTACGTGTATTTATTTATTATGACTGTGTTTGAATATCTGACGATGACATCATAGAAATGTCGAAACAGGTAATTTAAAAAACAAACAAGGATTGTGACGGACCATATAAGGTAATAAACAAATTTTAATAAAGATAATTTATACTTCCTGGACTGTTAAATTATTAGTAAAAGACGTTTTATTCTAACCTTCAAACAGTCACTTATTTTTCAAAAATACGAATGACTGCAGTTTCGATATCACACTGCTATTTTCGAAGACAAGAAAACTTGCACATTACGTAACACTTTTGTTTACTTGTTGAGACATGTAAAACACTGTTTTATATCTTTTAAAATATTCACCATTCCTGCGTCGTTAGAATGCATGCAGGCTACCTCCACTGAGTTAGGTTTTTACAATACGTTCACAGTCGGCCCGATGTCGGCCAGTGTGATGTCGATATTTCTGTCAGACTTATCTGAATAATAAGTGACTGTTTGAAGGTTGGTAAATAAAAAGGTTGGTATAATAACGCAGATTACAGAAATTACGGTTTCAAGAACCATTGTGATGATGATGAACCATTCAATGACGTTTTACAAGATTTAAAAGGCAACATCGTTAGTAGGCGTGTATTTTAATATCAATAATATAACAGTTATGTAGCTTTTTTCTAACATACTAGTAAAAATACTTATTTTTTATATAAGCTACAGAATGCTTATCAAGAAAGTTTACATTAAGATGTTAATGCCTAACTAACTTATTCGTATCATTATGTTTAGATATGGCAGAGATAGTGGCAGGATATATAGACTGTATGGAAGAAGCGGTGAGGTATTTAGTAGAAGTGGAATTGTATCCCGAGTCGCATCCTGCAGTCCAAGGGCTTCGTCAACATCTGGCAGCCTACCAACAGCAACTCCTGAAGGAAGCGCTAACACCGAGACCTGCGCCAGGATCGTGAAACAAAACGTAACAGCTGACGCTCGAGCAACAAAATGCTTCAACACTAGTCTTTCAACAAGAAATGGATTTAAACAGTTTGATAATCTAGGCCATAGATTTGTAAAGCTCCATAACATTTATCTAGCCTAATTTGAAAAAAAAACTTTAGTTCATAAACTGCACAATTTCTTATAAAAACTTGCATTCGTCAAACTCGTTTCATTGAACAGATCTAATTGATGGATATATTATGATTAAAAAAATAATAACTTTGGTTATTTAACTGCATTTTAGTTACTGATGCACTTTGAATGCATTAAATATTATTTTATTAGGTTTTGAGTGCGATATTTGATGTAGCTTCATATGTAAAACATAAACGTCGACGCGTTGATAAATTACAAGTTGTTAAATTATCACAAACAAAATTTTTCCAAGTTTAAAACGAATGATCTTTGAAATTTCGGATGAAACTATTTATTCTAGTCCATTTAAAAATTCAAGAAATTTATTGTTCATTTTTATTACGAAAACTTTATTTAGGAAGGGAAATTTGCTTTTCTATGTGTGCCTTGAAATCCTGCGTGTATGAACTATTTTAAAAGATAACTTATTTAAGTAATTTTTCAACTGAGTAATTATTTATAAAAGAATATAAATATTTTAACTTCCGAACACAAACTTTTTTATTGTTTCACAGCACTACTATTATTTGTAATATGTAAACAATCTGTTGTTTTAAACTATAGGTTAAATGCTATTAATTAATGACTTATATAGAAGTTTTTATTTTTGTAAATGCAAGTGATAGGGTAAGCACTATTATATTTAAGAAGATAATTAACATTGCTGTAAAGGAAGGAAATTATTTGTAATACTTTTACAAGACTAATGAAATATATATATTTTAAAAATAAAATAAAACAATTGTCTGTAAAATGTTGCCTTGCTTGTATAAATAAATGTATAATATTATTTGTAAATATCATTTTGTAAAATTAAGTTTTTGTTATTGTTTAAATAATTTTTAAGTTATCTATTTCACTTTATTTTGTACAAATAGATTAAGTGTTATTTGTTATTTTTTATGAAACCGTAAAAAATATTTTTATAACTAGTTCATAATAAAATATGATAGCCAATGATGTAGTCTTATTTTCCTGCGATTGCGTTATATATAGGATTATTATTTTAATGTACATAATGCACTTTGTAAATTATTTTATTTTTTATTATTTGCTATCCTCAGAATTAGGTTTACGTATAGTAAAAAACATTGTATTATTAATTTAACATAAAGTAAGATAGCCTAACAACTTGAACCACGTTTTTATCCGTTCAAAACAATAGCTGTAGTCCTCATTCTCCATATGGTTTTCATTAGACTTTATATTAAACACGGGTAAAGCGAGGATAGATTTAGCGCAGTAGGGAGGGGAGGGGGAATGTTCTATTAATACAAAAACCCCTCGCAGCTGGCTTCTCTAACTCACCCCTTCCTGCGCATGCTCACTTCCCTTCATGTCAGTTGTGTGTACTCGGTAGCAGTCAAAACACGGTGTACAAGATAATGTAAGTACAGTATTACTTATTTTATCTACATTATTGTTATAAAGATAAACATTGATTAATGTTACCCGCTCAGCAGAGCTAACAATAATTCAAAGCTATAAGTTAAACAATGATAGAGTTAGAAGGCCTATGCTTTCAAACAGTGTACCGAGTGTGCAAAAATATAGGTTATACGAGTGTGCTATACTGTACATACAAAATTGTGTATAGTCCGTTGTACAAAATTGCGTGCATGTGTACATTTGTTATTCCGCATATGTAGCCCCCCCCCCCCTGTAGGCATATATAAATGGCTATCATTTATTGTAAAATCGATACAATAAAATTGTGTTATTTTGCCAGTATTTATAAATTGTACCTATCAACACAGTTATTTTAATAATGTTAATTTATTCATAATATTTAGTGATTTTGATTAGTAGGTCTTATGTTAACTTTATAATTTGTCTTGTGTTCGAAGATTTACTAAACTTTCTTGTTATGTGGCAGAGTTATTACAATTAGGCCTAGTCGTAAAATGTATAAAAACATAACCTCAAAATCAAATGTTTGCAGCTGATAGAGTTAGAAATGAAATGAATCAGTTTATATTTATAACAAAAGTCCCTTAATTGACATAATGTATCTTGTACTGTATCTAATATTTACTTTTGATATACATTAGGCCTACTATATTTGCGTAGTACCGGACCCACGAACTAATTTTAATCGGCTCCAGTTTAGAAAATTTTCAAAATATCAACCTGAAAGTTTTTTTTACAAGTTAAATATATAGATTCAAACAAGTTCAAGGAGTATAAACCTTTTTCATTATTTACTTTTAAAAGCACAAGTAAATTAAAAAAGTATAATTTTAGACCTTTTTAGATTTTTCATCAAAACGCTTGAGTTGATCAGCTGCAGATTAGTCATTTTTTTTTAAATAGGTATAGTTTTTAAAATAAGTACGGTATAGCAAAAAATAATTGTGTTTGTAACTTCTGTACCAATTTTTAAATCGATATGTTAAAAAATGTCGAAAATGGAGTCGTTGAATCCGAAAGTGTTATAGTTAAAACGAGATAGGTAAAACAGAAGACTATTTTCAAGCGCCTCGTTTTTAAAAATAACAACAAAAAATCGTTCATACTTACTAAGAATATTTATACGGGTGTATTCAACGTGTAAAACAAATTTGATGTTGATATTTCAAAAATTGACGAAACTGGAATAGATTAAAATTAATTCGTGGGTTCGGTACTCCTAAAATCGAGAAACCCATTGATAAGTCAAGTGGCTCTAGATCGGGTCATTTTCAAGATAACAAGCTGAGACTCAGCATAAATGTTTAAAATACATATTTTAACTCCTATGTCAAGTTTCAATTCGATATATTAAAATTCGGCCAATTTAGAATGACCTAACGCTTCATAATAAATATGAATGAGATTTCAACTTATAGTGATTTTCCCTGCTGCAAAATACATACCTGCATTATCGATTTTTTTCCAGACAAACCATTGCTCGGAAGAAAGAAGTACATATGACCTTTTTTATTGAAAAATACTTCCCCTACAAGGTGGTAATTTTTATTTTTCTCTATCTTCACCTCAGCTCGAAATATTAAGGATAATCGAAAGAAAAAAATGATAATCGATTATTGTTTTCGACTTTGGGAAATCGATGGACTGGTAAACTTGTTTTTATGTTAATCTACATACTTTAATGTACTTATAAAAAAAAAATCAGCCGTATTGTAAATTACTGGAACTTTTGGTCTAAAATTACCCCTACCGACTGGCCTATTTGTAGATTACCGGTACGCTTTTGTGGATTCAATCGTGGTTCATATATTATCCATTTACAACACTACTCTATAATATTCGCATATTTAAAGACAATTAAGAGTATCTACGACTTAGTATAAAATGATTTTCGTATATTAATCTAGGTTAGGCCTAATTTAAAATTGATTTGAACTACTGAAGCTGGTTGCTAACCTGCTGTATTAATTTGTTATTGTATTATTATTCTCGATATACGGAGCGAAGTTTACTCGGCATCTTGAGGTGAACTAAATTGACAACTTCGTACAGTACAGCTATTTGTAGTTGCTAGAATATAGTTGCTATTAGAATATAGTGGAACTATGTAACCGAGCTATATAGCTCAACTATACAGCTCTCCCGCTACAAGTGTAAACGCGGCTTTTACTCACGAACAATAGACGCATTACTTTTCAAAGCACATAACAGAACTTCCACCCCGCATCGTCTTGCCTTTCCACATAGAAGCGTAGCATATTTCTTCCTATTTTTTTTTACTTGAGTAGGAACAGTTTACGTAAATATGAAGTACTCCTATTTCGACAATTTTGAAAAAACGTTTTATTTTTACACATAACCGTCAAAACCTAAATGTTCTCTCTTTCAACTCTCTTTATTGTTTTTTAAAAGTTTAGTTCTTTTGTATATACTGTGTAAAAGCTGCACACACAATCTAATTTCGTTGGATTATTGCAACAATTTTCAATTTTAGTTTCTAAGTTATTTACTTACTTTAAATTATTCGTATTAGAAATAACTTATGTCATATAATAAATATTAAGGCGGAAAAGGAGAGATATTTATGAACTATATATATGGCATATGATAGGGGGAGGCGGAAACGGGAGAGAGAAAGAGAGATGTCATGTAACTACTGTTTTGTTGTTTACCTAGTTTATTGGAATGAAAATAGTTTAATCTTTAAAAGTTGAATACTGACAACTGATATAGCCTATAATGAGCGATCTTAGTTATATTATGTAGTTTAAATTACCATTATACAACTATTTTTGACTTTCTCTATAGGGTCTATATAAATATTATAAGGTGTTCGTTGGCAACAAAGTAAAAAAAAAAAAAATGAGAAAATGTATCTAGGTTGTTTTCCTTTTTTGTAATAAAATTGTGCCAGATGCGTAGGCAAAGTAAAGGACTTGTTTTGAAAGCCCGATTTATTTGAAAAATGTTATTTTTGTACTTTATATTAAAAGAATGAAATACTAACGCCAATTTTGTACTACGTATTAGTATAATTAGAGAATATTACTTAATCCCTCTGAAACTGAACAAAACCGAACTACAGTAATTTTATGGTAGCCTACTTACTTCTGATTATTGTATATGAATAGTATTACAGAATAGATAAGATTTTGTTCTTAAAAATAGTGAAATAATTAGAAAAATGATTGATGGCATGAAAACACAATCAAACAAGTAATTACATAATTCCTTTCCAATAGAAAATATATTAAAAATTTTGCACTCTAATTGTTTGTAAAAATATAAAAATACGTAGTTAGGCTAACAATAGATGGTGTTATGCGGCACACTTTCAACTCCAGTGTCTGAAGCAGCAGCTGACGGAAATGCCAAACATCTGTCCCTCCAGCTGATTTCGTCTCATTCTCATTACCATCTGCACTTGGCCGATTTATTAACCTAATCTACAACAAACAAACCGGAATATCCTACGTTTTAAAATCCATTTATAAGTTTAAATTTAATTTGTTTGTTTTTTAAACTTGGACCTACAAGTCTGGAGCTTTAAAACTGTAAAATTGTCGGATAGCTGTTTTTAAATTTAGTAAATAGGCTGACCATTTAACCTATTTTGTCTCCCCTTTTGCCCTTTTGAACCCTATTAAGTTAAATTGGCTAACATATCTTAACCAAGTAGTTCAATTTACTTGATTGTCGTTACAGTTGTTTTGCTTTAACCGGAAACATCTTTAGTTGTAGCACACAAGTACAAAGTTCACTTTGTTTTATTGGTAACGGGCGTAAGTTATCCAATTACATTGGAAAGAAATTTGTTGCGACCGTATCAAGAAATATTTTTTAAAAAGAGAAAAACCAAACCAGTATACAATTTTAAATGTGTAAGTGTGGGTGTGTTTGTCCGTGTAAGTCATCGTGTGCTACATTTCCGATACTCTTAAATATGGGATGAAGAAAAACCGAAATTTCAACATGTTAGCCCATGGTTTGGAGAATTTTGTAAATTAATTGACTTGGTACAATACCTGTTTTTTTGTCTTGTTTCCAATCCTAAAATCACTTCGAGTTTCGGGTAAACCATTACCCACTTCAGATCACACAGAAAGTAAATCCCTTCATCAGGTCACTAAGAAGTCATCACACAAAACAAAAATCACAAATTACGAAACACATTAAAACACTTTAAAAAAAACTTTAAAAACATAGATAAGGCCTATTTACGATATCGTAGTGACTTTAATCCATGTTTTTAAAGTTTAAACAAATTTATTTTATTTTTACTTTTTTTGTGATCTGAAAATAGGTACTTAGGCTTACCCGCTACAGCGGTAATCACCAAGTGATTTTAGGATTGGAAACAAGACAAAAAAGTAGGTATTGTACCTTGTCAATTAATTGATGAAATAGAAATAGTTTTAAAAATCTGCACCTTCTTCGCCATTGTGATGCTAAAAAACCTACTTTATATTTTCTTATAAAAGTAAACAAATTGTGATAATTAGAAATCTTATTGGTCTGTTTAAATCAATGTTAGTTTCCTCTTCAAATTAGTAGCAATGAAATACAAATTAAAAAGTACAAACCTTCTAATATACAAAAAATTATATAATATTTCTAAAACGTAATTACTATTTTTTATCGTGTCTATGTACAATGTGTGAAATAATAAAGGGTATGTAAATAGTTAACAGCAGTGCATTATGCAACACAATGTTCTGTGAGTGAAAAAAGACATATAAATACACATAAATATTGGCGATAATTGCGTGTCGGACTATAGATCGGTAACTAGAATAGGGAATGTTAAACTAAAACATTACAGGAGAAATTTGCAGCTAGAGTGTGTTGTCGGCACTTAACTATTTTCACGAATTATCTTTTTATAAATTTTCAAAAAAATTGGGAGAATAAATTTTAACTAGGATTTTTGGGTTGTTACCTTATCTTATTAAACGAGCAATTCTTGTATAGCCTATTTTTAAATCCCTAAATTTATTTCGGGGATCTTGCTTTAACAGCTCTAACGACTTTGCATATCTGGGTTTTGACGTGAAGAATGGAATGCGCTAGGTCTTATGTCTGCAAAAATGCGCATAAACTCTGAAAAATGCGTGTACAATTTAAACTCTGAACTTGTTTTTATACCACCTTTAAAGTCCCTAAGTACCTATTCGAATAGATACATTATAGATACAATCCAGATGTTAAAAATACTGATCGTTGCTCGGTTACCCAGGGACAAACGAGCCAAAGACTAGCGAGAGCCTTTAGCGAGTTTTCCAACTGCGAGCGAAGCGAATCAGCCATCTGAGGCCACAGGCCGAGGCGGGGTTGGGACTTGAAGCGTCTAGGGGCAGAAGTTATAAAAGGAATAATTTCAACTCATATTTTAGACATATCGGTTGGAAAGTTATATGGGACACATTCATAAAAGGCTCATGTAGGCCTACTACTACTACTTACTAACGGGTGTTTGGGGGAAGGGGACAAGGGAAATAAAAAATTACTCTATTTTGGAGGCTGATTGGCCTTCTCGATTGGCGAAACTACTTTCCCCCTGTTCTCACTTTGTGTATTTTTTTGTAAAATATTTGGTTATTACTTGTTCTTCAGTTTTCAAAAGTTATGATAATGGGTGGAAAATTCAAGATGCTATATGTCTGCGAAACAAGGATGGCCATGCATTAAAAAACAAACAGTAACAGATTCTCCGTGAAACTCTAAAAATAGAATTCGAAATTTTAGGGGATTCGAACAAAACAAGTAATCAAACAATTTGTACAAAAAGATGATATTTGATAGAGACTTAGTTGTTACACCCTCCACGTTCCCTGTATAAATGTCCGCATTGTCCAAGTTATCCCAATAAGACCGCGAGCTGGGGGAGATCACAATGATGAAGTCTCACGTTGGCCCTCGGGAAACGAGTAGAGAAGTAAGATGTTGAAAACAAACCTTGTGTTTTAATTAAGAGCCGGGGCTTGAGGGTTAAACAAACAAACCTCAATGTTTTAATTATAACCGCTTGCCTATCAATAATTACCGATGTTGAGTTATTAATGTTTCAGTCATATCAATACAGTATTATGCTCTCTGCTATTACATATGATATGCCCCGCAGCTCTAATTGAGGGTTACGACTAGACTTCGTCTATATATCTAATGTTCGTAACAACTATCATTTTTTCGCTATCTGAACTATGTTTTTCCTTGTTAGATGTATGCCTAGATTTTTTGCCTTGGGAGTGTAAATTAAAATAGTCCCAGGTTGGGATTTAATCAGTGTTTACAAGGGTCAGAAGGGGCGGGGAGTTTGTTGGTCCGCTTTCTTGTCTTAGTATTGCAAGGATATAAACAACAGACGGGTCAAAGTGTGAAATCAATTATTGAATATTAAGTGTTTAATTACTTACTGTTTAATATTTGCATGTTTTAATATATAAAGTATTAAGTTTATAAACACATTATATTTGTCCGTCAAGTGATAAAAACTTACTGGTATTTATACTATCGTGGTTTCGGATT
Organism: Philaenus spumarius; assembly: GCA_018207615.1. Classification (NCBI taxonomy): domain Eukaryota; kingdom Metazoa; phylum Arthropoda; class Insecta; order Hemiptera; family Aphrophoridae; genus Philaenus; species Philaenus spumarius. The sequence goes on along the minus strand of JAGFPH010000609.1, from coordinate 277,233 downwards.
TTCAAGCATCCATCCTCAGGTATCACTCTTGCGAGGTCGTTTAAACATTAAAAGTTGTTACAACACATGACACAACACGTCATCGAGTTTCGCCCGGCACTGGCGCATGGTTCCTGGACTATGATTAATTATAAAAATAAATATGCAAGAGAAAGTGCTTTGGGTTCTGTTGTCAGAGAAATGGAGATCGCTGGTCTTACTATTGCTGATCTGAAGAACACAATTAAGTCAATTAGAATGATGTATAAAAAAGAACATTCATTGGTATGCAAATAAAAAAAAGTGAAATGGAAAGAAAATGAGGTATAAGTGCCGAAACTGTTTTGGTACATTTTCCTTCTTTATCCTCTAATGGTAGTTCCTTTAGCGAACGAAGTGTCTGATGCTTCCAATATCCATTGCTTCGCCCAAAAAACTATATTTCTTACCATTTTTACTCATGTTAACTAAAATTGTTTTTAGTTTTTCTTTTATAAAAAACAGTAACTCTATTTACAACTTTACGCACAACTGCTTTTGATGCCATTTTCAACTAAATTAAATTGAAACTGTTTTTTGAATTGATCAGTATCTATTGAAATGTGTGAACAAAAATTGATTCAAGTAATATTCCACTTTTGTTGTTCTATTGTAATCGTTCAATTAAACTTGATCCGTAAAAACGCGCATTTACAAAATAGTATCCCTAGTCACATAAAAATAAACATTGCTACAAGCAATGAAGGAAAATGTGTATACAATTATCTTCGCACAGTACGGAAATAAGCAAAAAAAGTCCGTAAACTAAAACAGTCCTATACCGCCCATGTTAAAAAGACTATCTTTAAGTACACTTGTCTCAGTTTATGTTTAACATAAACAGTTGAAACTGTCAGAGGCTGTTACTTAGGTCCTTAGCCAGTTATATTAAACAAATTAGGTAAAAAATAAAAAATTGCATATTTTTTAATAAAAAAAAAATTAATAATTTTATTTTATTGTATATTTTTTCCTTTAGTTTGTAGATAATTGTGAAACAAATTAAGTTAGTGCATTTTAAAGAAGGTGTGAACATTTCAAAGGGGTGTCTGTAATGGGTAATGAGATAATGGTACCTAAATTTTGAAAAATAAAGTTTACGGTAATCGCAAGAAAATAAAATTAGTAGCATTTATTTACAATAAACGAGCCAACCACCGTTCGTTTTACTTCCGCCCTCCTACTCTCAAACCACAGATATGCCGAGATTCGAACCCGATATCTTCTGATCAGGAAGATACTACGCTAACCACTCGGCTAAGGCTTGCCTTAAGAAAAGATAAATAAACAACACTTTAGTTACTTTACTATCTCTACTAGTATTTCATATTCAAGTAAATGTACCTACATCAGCACCTTCTAGGAGTGATTATAGCAAATTTGCTTAGTTGATCTTAAGCTTGGATCTGTATAATTTGCATTCTCGAGAGGTTTATAATTAAAAATAAAGGAGTTATAAATAATGCTACCGTATTGCTTATTTCCGCTCCTAGCTGTTACATACTGCAATATGAGCCAATATTTGAACAGGATATGTATTTCCCCGTTTTTGTTTATTTGTTATTAATACGTCGTACAGTACTTATAACAAGCTATAACCAGAGATCAAATAACAAATAAGGACAATGCTCGAAAACTTTCTTGCTGTGTACTCACATATCTTATTTTCTATAACCCCAAACAAATTAAATAAGGTGTTAAATTAAAGCATACTTTTTATTTTTCAGTTACATCCTAGACAACTCAAATATATTATGCTTGGATAAGTATGTTTGGATTATGTTTCCTTAATAGTAATTCAGTATGTCCTAATTCAACATTTCCTAGACACTACAGTCAGAGGTGCCTTCCCCTAGACCTTATGGTTCACCTCAGCGATTGCCTCCCCCCCCCCCAATCATAATAAATGACTTTTCACTTTCGCATAAGATAAAAACAATTACTTAAAATATATATTATATTATAATCAGAATCAAGTCATTTACATAATAAATTATATTTTAACTGAAAGAATAACATCAGAAAAATATTAAAAAAATTAAATTAATTGATAGTAATTAAAGAACTCTGAAAAATAAATGTAACGCTTCTTCACTTTGGTCTTCCTTTTAACATCTTGCCAATAGCTTTCTTCTTCAGAATTTTTTTACAATTTTTCAATTATTTCTTCAATAGACTTTTCAATTACCAGTGCGATTCTATGCGAACTGTACCCTACAAAAATTCAATCTCACACTTTTGCTCAATCAATGTTTTGAGACCGCCGGCTCCATCCATGTTTTGCCCTACGATATTATTTTGATTTAGCCCTACATCTTTTAAAGTTTCCATTCATTTTAAATTCAAACCTGTAGTGTCAGCCGAAGTAAGTAATTTTACCAGCCTCTCCACTGGTTTCGCCTACTCCCTTGTTTCCACGTATCTGACGATGACAGTGGTAGCTTCTCTTTTCGACCATCACTGAATTTTTCCTGAATTCCAGTATTTCAATTATAAGATACAGCAATCTATTTATACAGAGAACATTTTTGAGAGAAAATAACAAATAATACTTTTTGACAAAACTCCCAAAACGTTTTTGCTTGCGAATACGTTATTTGTAACCTATTACCAAGATGCCGTGGAACTTTACACTTGCAGAACAATACAACGGTAATTCCCATCTCAGTAGATACTTGCATATTGTATAGACTCAATCAGCGAGCGGTTTCACAACATAAGCATAGCGAATTTCAATACACACTTGTATGGATTACACTAGTGAGAGTTTTTTTGCTTTTGTAGGTAGGCTTTAAACAAACAATGTAGGAATAAACTTTCACCATCTAATGTGTGTTTATTCGTATTTGATGTAGGCCTACCGTTTAATCTGTATTGTTGAAATTGTTTCCGTTACTTTTTTGATTGCCGATGTTTCCTATTTACCCGGACGAAGTGGATTTGAGTGCAATTGTGATACAATTTTTAAAGTTTAGTTACCTACGTCGAATTATATCTATACATTTTTATTTTAGCTTAAATTCTACTTCGAACACATGATAGTTAACTAATATCATTGAAGAAAAAACACTATAGTGTTGTTTCTTCAATGCTAATATGTTTCTTGTAATCTTACATGTAATAATTTAAATTCAATGTGGTTGTAGAGACAGAGTTGGAAGAAAGGAAGAGTATATTACCGGGTCAATAGCAGTATGAAGGTGGTAGCTGAAATTACGGGCAGAAAGGGATGTTCATGTAAATTAGTTTTACATTTAAAAAAGTATTCCTTCAAACACAATAACAAATAGATATATTAAAAATTATTCTTGTGAAACATTTAGATCGAATTCTTTATGGAATTGCATGATGAAAATATTATCGTGTATGTTGTTTCAGTTATATCATTGAAGAAACAACACTATAGTATTGTTTCTTCAATGGTTATAGTGAGGCATACGCTCTCTCCACTTTTCCATTGATTCTAGCTTCCGACATTCTGTAAAGAATATAGTATGGCGAAAAAGGATTGGAGTATTTAGTCAATAACTTCTTAAATCGTTTGCTCATATGAAATAAAGAAAAGGGGATGTAACTTAATATCGATTTTATGACAAAATGTACAGAAAATGTTTATTTACTATAGCCGTATATGGCCGTGACTTTTCTATTTACAATAGCAGTGACTGAAAAAAAAAACAAGGAGTATTTTCCTAAAACCTACCGTTGAAAAGCTACAGCTGTTTAAAAAGTCAGTAAACCAAAGTTTAAGAAAGTTTGTTTTATAATTCCTAAACTGTGCAACCTACAGAATTGGCTCAGTG
>JAGFPH010000609.1:236536-267588 GCA_018207615.1 Philaenus spumarius | reverse complement strand
ATATTACCCATGATTAAATCATAACTTTCTATGTGTGACTGTTTTGCATGTCGATTTGTATAATGTTACCCATGACTAAATCATAACTATTCTATGTGTGACTGTTTTGCGTGTCGATTTGTACACTGTTACCCATGACCAAATCATAATTATTCCATTTGAGATTATTTCGCGTGCCGATTAGTATATTGTTACCCATGACTAAATAATAACTATAATATGTGTGACTGTTTTGCGAGTCGATTTGTAAACTGTTAGCCATGTCTAAATCTTAACTATTATATGTGTGATTGTTCGATTTTTTATACTAATGCCCATGACTAAATCAATAATAATCTATATGTTTCTGTGTTGTGGTTTACTATACATACACATGACTAAATAAAAACTATTCCACTGGTGATTATTTCGCGTCGATTATTAGTAAGTTATTACCCATGACTAAATCATAACTGTTCTATGTGTGACTGCTTCGTCTGTCGATTTTTATACTGTTACCCATGACTAAATCATATTCTGTGAGAAACGGTACTGGTGTCGATTTTTGTGCAGTTACTCACAACTAACTCATATTATACGTGTAACGGTTTCGTGAGTAGGTTCTTGTACTGTTACCCACCACTAAATCATTTTATATGTGAAACCGTTTCGCGTGCCCATTTCTGTACGGTTGGCCACTACTATATCATAACTATTACAATAGTAACTGTGTCGCCTTTCGATTTTTGGTGGAGATTTTTGTATGGTTATCAACGGTTAAATTATTTTCTATAATAATGTTTTTTATTATATTTAAGATTGAATTGACATTTTTGCCTACAATTACCATGCGTGATGGTTTCACGAGTAGGTTTCGAGTGTCGGTATTTGTAGGGGTACCCATGGCTAAATTATATTCTATAATAAAAGGTAAACACAATTTATCATAATTTAGATGACACTTTGAAGCGTAGAATTCTTTTTGTGGCTTCAATAGTACAGTATTTAAATTAACTTAAAAGTTCTTTTCATAATTGAGAACAGAAATACGTCGCATACAAGATTGTTATTATTTTCGAAATAGTCATAGACAAAATCATTTTAAGAACAAACTAAGCCGACAGGGAAACCTGATTTTTCCAGTTCAAATTATTATCTAAGGTAGTGCCAAGAAATGTTTACTTTTTGTGTTTTGAATTATTTTACTACATTTCAATATTTCTAATTTAGGATTAGAATGTTGTCTAAAACAAAGAAAGTTGGTTTTTGTTAAATTTTAAGTTTTTGCTCAGAATGAAAATTGTTTGGTGCCACTTAGATATATAATCAGTTTTTTTTATACTTCTTACTTTCTACTCTAAAATAGTAAAAGTTTGTTTTGCTGAATCCGGTGAGAAATTGAGTTTACATTTAAATACAATAATCAATCAAGCTATGTTCCTGGTAGGAGGGGAGCCTTGATATGTGCCTGGCAAGTAGTCAACTAGTTAAACCTTGTATTATTCCATATTTTAAAGTAAATCATATGGAATGCACATTTTTCCATGCAAGTTTTGTTTAACCTAAATCGTCCTGAAAGACAACCTTTTGATCAAGTAATTTATTATAAAGGAAGGGCATCAAAACATAATTAATAACAATTTGCGTACTTGCTGTAATTTGAAAGATACGGAATGTTTTCATCGGGCAATTCATGCATATTAAAACGGAAAGAACAATTTGTCTTTTAATTTGATGCAACGCATGCAGAAACGATTAGATTCAAGTTTTTTAATTCACCTAAACGTGTCTGGTGAGTATTTGTTAAATATAGGCTGACCAAGAATATTACTTTCGACCTGTATTTGTATGAAAAGTACGTCTTAAGGTAATGAGTACCCTGCTGGACAGTTACATGTAATGTGTTGCAATTTCGCCTTTTCGAGGCAGAAGAAATATTCGTAATTAGAGTATAAAGGCTCTTCCAGAACAGTCGACACTTTATAGTTAAATATTTAACTAAAATTATTCGTAGTTTAACTGCTTAATTTTGGCGTTCTTCATTAAATTCTGTAAAATAAGTTCCGTACCTGGTTATTTGTGTAAACACCTTTTTTCTTTTACGGGCGAAGTGGATAACATACAAATTATCATAGTATTAACTTTTATTTTAACACGTGTGATGAAAAACTCTGTTAAATAATTATATAATCTATATATATATAAAATTCAATGTATGTTTGTACGTTTGTCTGTATGTTTGTCCTTTATGCGTTACCAAACCGTCCATCCGATTGCTTTGAAATTTTGCATAGTAACACAGGTTAACCCTGGGAAGGTTTTAGGCCATTTACCAAAGTCCTAGGACACTAGGGCTACGCCCCAGTGGCCCTCAAAGTTTCAATGTTAATCTTATGGAAGGTCAATCTTAAGGAAGAAGAAGAAATATTTCTTTTGATTTTATCAGAAACAGCTGTTCGTATGAAAAGCTTAAAACAGCTGATTTTGATCAACAGCTGATTTTGATCAACAACTGATTTGGATCAAAAACTGAATATAATTTTAGGTTAGGTAAATCAAGCAATGAGCAGAATCCCATTATAATTTACATCGGCCCTCAGGGATACGAATTACAGGCTTTCAAAGTTTCAAATTAAGCAATAGCAAAGCATTGCCGGGTCAGCTAGTATTCTTATAAATGGTTCACAAAACCCTAATGAATTGTAGCTTAAGCAATCAATACTTATATTATTCTTATTTAATTGTGGTTAAATTTCTTGACTTATAATCATACTTGTTAAACCTGTAATACACTACTTTTTCCCAATATTTGTTTCTTAAATCTGTATCAGTCTGATCCTCTGATCTAAACGGTGTGTCACCTTTGGGTTTCCTCTCCTGCCAGAGTTTAAGACTAACGTATGAGGATAGAGGGTCAATAACGTTAATAACAGTTTATGCTTAAGTTAATATCAGTCTGTACTAATGTTAAATCTTAAATATTCAGTACGGTATGTTAAACCCATTCTATTCGTGTAGGCTATAAGTTTAAACAAGTGGGACGCCGACGGGCCAGTAAAGACCATATTTTGTGAAATAACAAACAAATTATATGCAAATTATTTATTATGATTGGCGATCATTCAAATCAATATTTACATAAAATGATTATTTACAAATATGACTCAATTATAATTTAGAAAATTTCAATTTTTCACCCATTAGATGGCGTTTTAGGTGACTAATATGTTCTGACGAAATGTTGATCTAATGATCCTCTAAACAACCCACCATGCCAATTTTCTAGGAAAAAATTTTCCTGTGAGTTATAACGAATTTGAAAATTTTAAAACAAATTTTCATTATATACTAGGTGGAGTTTACAAAATTTCTCCTTTCGATATTTTATAGCCCTTATGATTGCCTATCCAACGATATCTATATCACTTCTCTACGACTTGGCATTCATGAGATAAAGTGCATTATGTAAATGGGCGTTTTTTCCACCTAGCTCCTTCACCTTAATAATAACCCCCTCACTTTATCAGACATTCCTATCCTAAGTTTTGATGAGAAATTCAAAAATGGTGTCAAAGTGAATATACCCCAAAATTTGAAAAAATTTGGGAGTCAATTGGGGGTCTTTACTGGTAATTACTGGTAATTATAGTTGCAATTCTAATTCTGATTTAAATGTAGGCCTTTAAAATTGTCAGTAACGATATGCTTTGGAATTTCCTTGTTAAGATATTCGTATATAGATAAAAAAGATATTTGGTACATTAAAGTTGTGTCCACATTGTACATGTATGCTGAACAAGTTCGCTGAATTTAATTTTGAACATTGTTAGCCTTAATTTGCAACAAAATGATTAACATTGACATTAATGTTCCACAAACTCTGTAGAACATTGAGATCAATCATAGTGCATGCACGTTTTAATAACGTCATATATTTTGTATTTTTTTATTTTTTATAAAATTCTTTTTTCATATAAACACTACACGTTTTTAAAATACAAACAAATATTGACAATTAATTATATGTTAAATACATTTTTATTTTATATGCATTATTTATGGCACCAAGTCACAATATTAGCCTATATTAAAATTATTATTTTGTGTTTTCAAGTTTGGATCCTAAAAGTCTATAGGCTTATATGATTTGTAAAACGTTAATATAAAAGTAATGAGGAACCCTGGAATATGTAACCTATGATCTTGTATTTTAGTTTGTACTATTTCATTATTTATTTAGGGCCTGCACGTTTTTCTGCCAAGTTCTAGTCTTCCATACATCACTATTTCTGGGTTAAGGTTTTTGAAATAGAGTTAGATGCTCTAGTTTTAATCGTAATTGGCTTATGTTTAGAAACACTGAAACAAATGGCTTAGATCTCTTAGTAAAATATAGTTTGTACTTTCAAATTGTGCCTTTATACAGAATTGCTAAGTAAATAGTACCTTTTACTTCAAATAAAGTACTGAAATATGTTCATAATGTTTGTCGTTATTTTTATAAGGATTTCTTCTTCTAATCAACCGATCAATTATGTTTTTCTTGTTCTACAATAACTAACAAACCGAACGGTAATTATGAATTAGGCCACGCTTGCTACTTATGACTGCGGAAATAGTTTCATCGCAATTCTACTTTTGTTTAATTAATATGTTTTTTGAAATAATCCTGTTTCTTGTGGTAGCTTTGAAATTGAAATTCTTAACATAAACATAGTATGGTAAAGCAAACAATTCTAAAATGTTCGATGAAGATTTTTCAGCGAAGAATTCACGAAATGATTTTGTTGTTCAACTAATTTGTTTGGGGCCAAATATTAAATGGACAAAATTAAAAGGACATTATATGTTTTGAAGTTCTCTTCATCGCTCACTAGAGAAGCCACTATAGCGTGAAAGCGTGTATTTTGAACTTTCACTGGAGAGGGATACGAATTTAAAATTTGAGTTTATACATCTCAGGATAAAACAATTTTGAAAAAAATAACTTTTATATTTTGATGAAATCCAACTTCCATATTGTATTTTGGGATTATGATTACGAAATACATTTAAAACTCACTGTAAATTACACCAAAATACAGATGTTTGAATTTTATGACCTTAATTAAATAAAACTCGAGGATGTTTATTTAATTAATTACTTAGAAACATTTCCTACTAATTTTGATACAAAACTATTACTGATGGTGCTGAAGTACTAAGTTAAAAGCTAACGGTCATTCGGGATAAAGAATCTTTATAAAGTAAATAAAATAATTCGGAATATAATCCAGAAGTTGTTTCTGCCGAGTAAATGTGGATTGAAGACAACAAGAGGGTTTCTTAAATACATACACGTACAAAAATAAGTATAAAGTAAATCAGTTCCACATTTTATGTAAATAAAACTACGAGACCGTACAAATTATATGCTTGATTTTTACTATGATAACATCGAGTATACTTGAAAACCCACATTAATGTTACACAAAGCTATAGTGTTCACATCTGCCCTTGATCTCTGCAAGGATAGTGTCGTAGCAAATTGCTTTAATAAAGACTTTTGTGTTAGAATGCGGGTACTTACTATTACAAACTCTAAACTGGGTGTGACGCCATTCGTGAGACAAATCTCGCCTTCCCCCACAATTATTCTAGAACATGACATAATTACTGTTTGACTTAACTTAAACTAAAAGACGATGGCTCATGTTTTGGTGACTAAATTGTCTGATTTTTATAGCAGTAAATACAACGAAAGGATTTCTCTTTGATATTATCTAAGATCAGAACATAAAACTAAGCGTTTACTTGCATAACTTAAAGTAAATAAATTCATTTAGAACTCAACTAACTATTTTACTGCTTTATTACACCTTGGATGAATTCTACAAAATAATAATGTTAAATTTATTAATTTTTTTTCTATCAGTTAAAGATTCCACGTTTGACATCCATAACTATGTTTACAGAAATTGCTGCAGATTTCTCTGGCTCAAGTACGACCTGATTACGTTTCGACTTCGCCTTAGTTAAAACATCATTTTCCAACCTGAAACCTATTTACTTCTAACTTTACAAAAATAAACTAATTTTAACAGCAGCCTACCTACTCCAACTAATAAAATATTTTAAATAATTTTACGTATATATTGTGTTTTAAATGTGTCATTTATTTGAGTCCTAAAATATTATCAGTTTTGGATTGTTTTGAAAATTAGGTTTTGTTTTAAATTAAGGACAGTAAGGAAATGTGCAGAAATTAATTTGATTTGAACTCTTTTAAATAAGGTGGTTTTGTACTTGTGTGTAGAAAGAGCCATTGCGACCTAGTTGCCTACCTCGGAAAATAATAGAATATAGACCTAATAGTTTTGCGCCTTGAAAATCTTTGTAATATGTCAACAGAAGAAAATGGTTTCATTTGACATTCCTCCTTCCGAATGAAATTAAGTTTTAGGATCGAATCATATTGAAAAAATTAGCCTACTACGTGACATTTTAATGTTTTTATTCTTGGTTTTTTAAAGTAATGTCTGCCTTAATGTTGTTTTTTTGTTAATATCGACTACATCTTGATTTCGATTTTACTTGGAAGTATACATATAGACCAAACTATTTCATAGTGTGTAATAAATAAATAAATCTTGTATACAAAATATAAAACTAATTAACTTTGTCTTAACATTTTGGAGTCCATTAAGTTAATACTTATCGATGCTGTGTACGCTTTCAATTAATTTAGATCTTTTGTGTGAAATAATGTACGCATAGCCTATTAATATTAGTTCAAACAAACCAAATTGATAGATTCAAATCGATTTAATTTATGTCATTACTAAACAAATTACAATTATTAACAACTCTGTTAGTTTTAGGGAGGGTAGATCGGAAGTTCAGCACATAAATAGATCGTCAAAGCAACTGCTCTGTTAAACCATCCTGCACCGATAAACCAAACGTAAATGGATCTAAATATCGGATGGGTTCTTCGACAGACCACCTATAATATTAATTTGCTGGCCAACAACTCCGTTATTAGGTAGATATTAGGATACTATTAATTCTGTTTTTGTCGGGGAACTCGGTGAGTTTTTTGTCCAACGGTAATGCCGGCCGGTCCGTACACGCTGTAATTGAGAAGGAAAAACGAACAAGAAGCAAAAGAAATCGATAAAAAATGTTAATGTTGTGTTGGCCCGTTGGACGGGTTTCATCTTAAATTATTATGCACTTGAAATTATTGAAGATAAGACGGTAACTTGTTCTTTGCCTGCAACATTTTATACACTAAGATTATGAATTATGCCGCCCTCCCGAAACAGCACACTAGCAATCATTGAATACACAGTTGTTAAACATTCGTAAGTTGAAATGTTACCGAGAAAGCATGGTTACCTGTATTTAAATTGAGTTAGGTGAGAAGAAGACCGTAATAACTGTTCATAATGTACAGTCAACTTGAATTTAACCAATTACACTTAACATTTGGTAGTAAATTATTATGTAGATGTACATAGGTTCGGGGAGAAATAACTGCTTGCCACAACAAAATGATTGTTATATCGGTTTTTGTTTTGATAATTAGTTTTTCTTGAAAGGAAATTTATTAGCGAATTTCCATAGGAAAAATGAGCTATTGCAGTGGCCCTTATGGTAGGACCCAAGGTCGGGAGTAGCAAATGAGCACCGATCATGGTCCCCAGAACACGTTTTGGGGTGTCATTAAAAATCATATATATATATGTGTTCGCACTCTAGCGGCCACATTTTAAATTTGCGTCCGATTTGGTTCAAATTTGGTAGACATGTTGGTTGTCTACGTCGCTCGGACGAGTTCGTTAGCCAAAAAATCCAACAATCGGAAGCACGTTTTTTGACCGGAAGTAACTATTTTTTGAGATTTTTCCTACGAGAATGATTTTTTTTTAGTTTTTTCTACAAATATAAATGTAGGTGTTATTCTGCACATTCAATTTTTTTACTCGATTTTATAGCTCGTTTGGTTCCCCCAAAATCGATCAAAACGTAAAATACCATAGAAGTACCCGGTTCAAAGCCATGTGGTGGATTCTACCGTGGGGTTGGCGTGCGAAGCACGCAATGCATTGTGTATTGAAGATACTCCAAATACGGGGGTTGGTGTGCGAAGCACGCAATGCTTTGTGTATTGAAGATACTCCCAATATGCGGAATGGAGTGTGAAGCACGCAATGCTTTGTGTATTGAAGATACTCCCTATATTCGAAATGGCGTGCGAACCATTTTGCAGCTATTCGGCACCGTCGTGAATAGACCTATTTCCCAAATTGTTGGTTGAAACCCTAAAACATATAGGCCTATAAACTTAATTTTGGAAATTGCTCAACTCAGCGGTTTAGCTGCGTGGTCGAATTATTTATATTTATTTGTAATAAAAAGTATAATTAATTAAATTTAATTTATTTTGTATGTGATTTGAAAATATCTTATACAAGTTCCGTAAAACTGCTATTTTTCTTAGTATTGTAACCTACGATGTTTTTGGATAGACTTTTTAATATTTTATTTTTAAGCATTTTTCCAACCCAATCTCTTTATGAGATTTAATAATACAGTTTACTTGTTTTAAAAGAAGAAACCGGTTAAAGTTATTAAACACATAAGATTAATATTAGAAAATTTAATAGCCGCGCACCAAAAAAAAAAAAAAATATATATATATATATATTAAATATCCTAAAACATGTACTAAAATTTAATGTTTTTATCTGTCACAGTTAAAGGATATTACGATTACACTTGTATATGTTACTATCGTAGAATAATTATATGACCTTATTTTGTCTGGTGACCAAGAACTGTCAAATAATTATGATATTATATACCGGTATTCCTTTTTACTAAAAACCATAACACATATTAAATACTTAATTTTTTTTATTTTTTTAAACACTGACTCAAACAACATAGGCTATATTTGTTACAACACAAACTAAGAAACGAGTTCTTATAGTTTGCTGAAACTTGTGGGTAAGCTATAATAGACCTTTTGTATCTTGGCCTTGGATTCAACAAAGGTAATTTTCAACCGCTTTAAATGCACTCACTCGCTTGAAAATAAACATATTAAATAAATAAAGCGAATCAAGGTTAATGCCTGAAACGTCAGAGTATCCTCTGGAGCGGAATCAGCCCTCGGGGTTAAGCTGAAAATCGTCACGGTATCGTTAACAGACCGTGAATCTTGTGGTCGGAATCTTCTCAACCGTGATTCTTAGAACCGATGTGTTTACTTTGTAAAGGCCGTGGTATGCTAAGAACAAAAATAACAAGAATTTGATTGGGTTGTAGTTTAAGGGTAGTTTTGTTTTGAGTTATAATTGTTTGTAAATAAACGGTCATACTAAATAACATTAAAAGTTACCTGAACAATTATTAGATAATATGTTATACAAAGTGTCTAAAAGATTGCTCTCATACTTCTTGTAAAATTTGTTTCGTTCTAAAAACGTTTATGCCCAAAGTTCTACCTGCTAAATTTCGATGATTTAATGTTAGAAAGTTTTCATTTACCAAACGATATAAAATTACATTAAAAACTGTAATATGTATTAGTTTAAAACATTAAAACTACTGATCTTGAAATAATTTAGTAATTATAAGTTTATATTGATAAACAATTGTCAAATCAATGCGCAGTAATCTAAAAGTTCGATTGAATTCACATACAAAAACTGAACCATATTATTTTTATATGATTGTACATAAATTAGCTAAATAAGTTCATATATATTTTATAATATAAAGAGTTTCTCGTATATAGTATACATTATCTATATAATAAAAATGAATTGCTGTTTCTTTGAAATCGCATCAATTGAGAACTGCTGGACCAATTTGGCAATTTTTTGTTTTAAAATGTACGTAATAGTTCGAACTAGGTTTTTATATAAAGAAAATTTTGAAAAGTTTCCCGAAAAAGTTTCAAATTTTTGAAAAAACTAAACAGCCTCTTTTGTATGGACTCAAGACCATACTCAAAAACAGCTGTTCGTATAAAATGCTTAGTAACACATGTTTGTTTACATTCATTACCATAGCAACTTTAGCAAATTTATAATCAGTTTATTATTCTTCAAAACCAATAGCTTTTTAGATTAGATTGACAAATTAAAAGCAAACACAAACAAAAATCAATAAAACATGCTTAGGCCTACTATATTATAATTCAATTTAAACATCGGTTGTTACATATTATTATAAATAAAACAACTGTTATGGATCAAAAACTGAACATAATTTTAGGTTAGGCCTACAATGAACCAAAACACTTTTATTTGCAACCAATTTCTCTAATTTATAATTGGGTTATTATTCTTCAAAAACCAAAACAGCTTTTTTAGGTTAGATTGCCAAACAACACAAACAAAAATCAACGAAAAATGCTTACTGTATTATAATTCAATTCAAAAATCGGTTGTTACATATCTATTTACTTACATATATGCTGTTTAAAATATTGTTTATATAAATTGTTTATATAAATTGTTGACATAAACACCATTTGCAATTCAATAACTTAAGTCAAAAGAATGAAATTTGATAACTACCCTTAAAATAAATAAAGCAATAGCGAAGCATTGCCGGGTCCACTAGTTTACAATAAATATTATTGTTCACATTATTTAAATCGTATTCTCGTGAGTTTTAAAAGGAGACATGAATTGAATAATGATGTTGATGTGAACATTTACGGAGCAAAGGCGTTTAACACTATAGTAATAGCAAAGCGGGAGTACCGATGGACCACCATGCTTGCAAGGGGACTTGACCCGGCCTCCATCGGTGCTCCCGCTGTGCTACTACTATACTTGACAAACAAATTTGAAATTACTTCAGCAGAGTTTTATCCCAAGCAAAGTCAAGCACACTAGTCAGTGTACAGTTGAACATTCATTGTTAGTTGTTTTGTCGTTTTAAGGTTAACGTTAATTCAAATAAAGATTCTTGTGGCTAACTATCGAAGTACCGGTACGGTAGTAGTAAAAACTAGTCTCAGGTACAACGAGACATTTCTTAGCTTAGGAAGTGTTAGGGAAGGTATTTAGGGGAAAACTTAATTTTTGCAAGATGTTAGTATACAAAGTATACACTAAAAAAACACAAAGTCCCGACCCCACCCCTCTGGCTTTCCCCCACCCCCTCCACAACCTTGCAAGAGCAGTACTCAGTTAAATGCTTACAGCTCGAAAACTAATTATATTACCGGTGTGTTTTATTTTATATTTTACTCCTAACAATATTATACACAAATTATGGTATACACACGTTTTATATAGATAGCTTAATTTCGCCGTAATACTTAAACATATACATAAAACTGTCACTCCAAAAAACAAAAAGTAACTTCAACAAATTATACCTTTTCATCCTTACATCATGGGAAGAAATGGTTTGAACAAAACTTTCAGATAATTTCATTGGCTATAAAATGATGGGTCTAATAAAGTTTACCGCTAAAACGATGGCTCATAGAAAGCGATGAAGCAGTAGTGGACACAGCGCCACCGTTGACACTCGCTGCTGAGGGCCACCGCTGCATACAGACTACTCGTATTCGTGATCTGGAATAGTCATTCAGTCGGAATGTAGCAACAATATAATAAATTTCACTTTAAGTTTTCATTACCAAAATGCAGATTTTAGTACAAACGTTTATAGTAAGGATAAAAAGGTATAATTTGTTGAAGTTACTTTTTGTTTTTTTGGACTGACAGTTTTCTGTATATGTTTAAGTATTACGGCGAAACTAAGCTATCTACATAAAAAGTGTGTATAACATAATTTGTTTATAACATTGTTAGGAGTAAAATAATAATAATAAAAAATAAAAAAACACCAAGGTAACATAATTAGTTTTCGAGCTGTAAGCATTTAACTAGATTACTGCTCTTGCAAGGTTGTGGAGGAGAGGGGGAGCAAGAGGGTGGGGGTCGGGACTTTGTGTTTTTTTAGTGTATACTTTGTATACTAACATCCAGCAAAAATTCGGCTTTCTCCTAATTAGTTGCGACACGAAATCTTTATTGAGTGGGCTAACAGGGACGCGTAGTCTTGTGAAGAATTATTTTTATAAAAAAAATTAAAATTCCCGCAGGAAAAACTTTGTTGCAGTCGGCAAGACTAATAAATGCTGTTCCGTGCTTCGGGACGTAACGGCACAAACAATGAATCGAAACAATTGTTTAGCTAAAGGCAAAACATCTCGTTAGTACGAGTAATGTGCCAAAAATGTACTAAATCATGAACTCATAAAGTCAGCTCGGTTTACTCGAACGGCGACAGGCTAATTGAGTTATACTCGTAAAAATCAATCGCAGTCCTACCAGTGTGTTCATTGTACGGTTTCAACACTTGCTGTGCTTTCCTGCAGCTAGGCAATTATCTGTAAAAACAACTCCAGCAACAAATATTGTTTAAAATATTTATTACCCGGCATAAATGTACTGGTCTGCTGGACAAAGAAATCATAATTTACAGCGAGATGGCCGACAGTGGACGTCTTTGTCAGATGTTGTACAATACCGTGTGACTTTAAGTGTTTTCACTCGTGACTTAGCTTTTCTGAATAACCTTACAAGAATCAAAACCAGTAAATACTAAACCATTGACTACAAAAGTAATAATATGAATACTAATAATATATTTGGTTGCATTAGATAATTTACTTTTAGTCAGGAATGCTTGTTAGTGTACAATTCGTGTTTTCAGAATCTAAAACTGGTTGTTAAGAGGTATACGGGTTTAATGTAAATATTTATTATAATGCTTTATTGTATTCATTTCCTCTTCATCCTATAATACATTGTTCTGCACACATATACATTGTTCTACACACATTTTAAAGATTGATTAAACATCGTAAGCTGGAATGTTGAAGTAATAATATTTACAGTTGCGTTAGGCTTTAAGTAATTGGAATAGAAAAAGTACAAATATGGGGGGAAATAAAATACCATACGAGCAAATAATGGAAGAGGAATGAAATGGTCTAGAACAAAGAAACAAATACTGTACAAACTAGGCCTACCATTAATAAATTAAATTACAAAGCGTATTTACATGTTTGTTGAGTCCTCTTCATCATAACGATATTTATAATTCGGGGAAAATATTAATATATTGTGCAAAGTTGTATTAACAAAACATATTAAAATAATTCGACCACGCAGCTGAACCGCTGACGTGAGTTGAGCAAATTTCCAAAATTAAGTTTATAGACCGATATTTTAGGGTTTCGACCAACAATTTGGGAAATAGGTCTATTCACGACGGTGCCGAATAGCTGCAAAATGGTACGCACGCCATTCCGCATATTGGGAGTATCTTCAATAACACAAAGCATTGCGTGCTTCGCACGCCATTCCACATATTGGGATTGTCTTCAATACACAATGCATTGCGTGCTTCGCACGCCATTCCATATATTGGAATTGTCTTCAATACACAAAGCATTGCGTGCTTCGCACGCCATTCCACATATTGGGATTGTCTTCAATACACAAAGCATTGCGTGCTTCGCACGCCATTCCACATATTGGGATTGTCTTCAATACACAAAGCATTGCGTGCTTCGCACGCCATTCCACATATTGGGATTGTCTTCAATACACAATGCATTGCGTGCTTCGCACGCCAAACCTCGTATTAGGGGTATTTTCAACACACAAAGCATTGCGTGCTTCGCACGCCAGTCCCACGGTAGAATCCACCACATTTTCTTTGAACCGGGTACTTCTATGGTATTTCACGTTTTGATCGATTTTGGGGGAACCAAGCGAGCTATAAGGTCGCGTAAAAAAACAAAATGTGCAGAATAACATCTTACATTTATATTTTTAGAAAAAAAACTCTAAAAAAATTCATTCTCTTAGTAAAAATCTCAAAAAATTGTTACTTCCGGTCAAAAAACTTACTTCCGGTTGTTGGATTTTTTTGGATAACGAACTCGTCCGAGCCACTTACACAACCAACACGTGTACCAAATTTGGACCAAATCGGACTTAAAATGCGACCGCTAGAGTGCGAACACATATATATATATACATATATATATATATGAATTATAATGACACCCCAAAACGTGTTCTGGGGACCATGATCGGTGCTCATTTGCTACTCCCGACCTTGGGTCTCACCATAAGGGCCACTGCATAGCTCATTTTTCCTATGGAAATTCGCTAATAAAACGTAATCAATGTTTATGACTTACTTAAATTAACTAAACACACAATTCTGCAATCTAGGAGCTTTTTCACTTACATTACATTTATTAATTGTGAATTTCACATGTATAGTAAAATTTAACAATAATTTTAACTAACAACTCGATTGATGTGTTCCAGATGCCTCCGGTTCAAACCATGATCTCATCCACAGACCGTCCTCTATCCGGTTACCGGGAAGTGGCAAGAGCGATGTTGCGGAATCTTATGCTGGAACAAAAGCTTCCTCCAGGACATCCATTAGTTGTTTCCTACAATGTTCATCTTCAAATGGCTACAGCTCAAGCCGAGTACGACAGAATTGCTGAAAGTTTACAAACCAAAGAACTACGCGAAGCTTGTTTTACAGGTTGCCCGTTGAAATACTCGTCTTTGAACTGTGATACTGCTTCTTCGATTGACGATGATTGGACAGATTCTCCTTAAGCATAATAGTTTTCACATTACTTTTATGACCTGTAAAGATATGATTAAATATAACCTTTGGTTACTAGGATGGAAGTCCTGTAAAGATATGATTAAATATAACCTTTGGTTACTAGAATGTTATTTTAATTTTAATACAGTCGGTATGGAAATAAATAAAAGATTTTCGTCCAGATCACATACACATTTGTAATGGTTAAGTTAATTAAATAGTTTAAAAACACCATTTCGTAATTTCTAGTCTATAACTAACCACACAAATTTTAAAAATATAAATTTATTTGTAAAGTATATTTAAAAAATTGTTTAAATTATATTGGTTTGTATTTAGTTGTAAGTTATTTTATTATGTTAAAATCGATGTAAAATGTAAACTTGTATGTCTAGTCATTAATTTAAGACTGAAACTTAATAAAATTATATTATTTGCTACATGCTATCTTATTAACTATATTTTCTTTGTTAAAGTGTTTTATTTGGGGTAAAAAACAATATATCTAATTTGTCTACAATCCTTCTGCAGAACAAAATTTGTAAAAATATCAATAACAATAAACAAATAAACTTATATTGCTATCTAAGTTACTAGGAAAAACAAAACTGATTATCCCTTCTGTTAACATTTTAAACAATTTAATAATTTAACTAATGCTGCCAATAAAGCATTCTTAGAAATATTTCATAATAAAATAAAAAGTGAAATAATAATTACATAATATATAAATAAAAATTCCCAAATATTTAATTTGTTTAGTGCTTTTAAAAATAGTGTTGATGAATCAGAATTTTGAAATTAGTGGAATTAATTTTCTAAGTAAAAACTTTTGTTATAATAGCTCTATTAACATTTCAAAAGATACAAATATCGTTTTGTGATTTTGAATGAATATTTAAGGTGCTAACATTTTGCAAGTTTGATGTTTTACACAGTTTCTACAGCAATAGGTAGAAACATATGAAGCAGTTTTATCGTGATTTTAGACATTTGCTAAACAGCTGATTTATTTAATTTTCTTATAACTTGCATTAGCTACTTTAATTTTGTCTCAGATATGATAAGTAAGCTAAGGATTTCAAAACGCACCGATTTTGAAATTTGTGGATTTGCTATATAAATATCTATGACGTGAATCTGTAATCATAATAGAATATAGACAACTTTAAAAAATTTGTAAAAGTATGAATTTATTCTCAATATGTTTTTTTAATTTTTTTTGTTATTTTGTGCAATTTTCTTGAAATTAGGAATCCTATTTACATAATAAAACGCTATTCAAATGTTCAAACATTCTAAATTTAATGTTAGGACTAAGTTTGACAGATATCTTATAGTTTAAAATGCCTTAATAAACAAATATTTTCTATGTAAAAATAACTGCAATGATTTTCCACTTACTGGTTTCAAAACAAAATAACTTTAATACCAACAAAATATATGATCAAATTCTATCCTATATTGCACAGTGAATAAATAGGTACACTAATAGTCGTATTTCTTCAACTTTTAGAAATATTCACTTGTATTTCCCCCTAATCTATAGGCCTATTATTCGTGTAGTTCGAGTGAAATTTTTGAAAAAGTAACATTTTGAGTTAGCTACAAAGAATTCAGGTTAATTTGTTATTAAGAATGCTTTAAAATATAGTTAATTTATACTAACATATGATTTGTTTACTATTACTCCTAGAAGCATTAAATTGTCATAGATACGTTACTCTTTAATTTTCTTCAACATCTGTTTGACTAATGACGGTATTAAACTGCTGTAGCACATACAAAAACAAATTGGGCATGACATAATTACAAGTATACTTTGTTTTTACCCTGCGTCGAGACCGACTTTGGTCAAACCAGGCTTGGTACAGGCAAACATTTATTTTATGGGTTGTAATTTTGTATGACCTACAAGGTAGTTCGTCGATCAATTGATTCTAGATGGGTTGCTAATGAGGAGTTCAGAAGAAAAACGTTTTAAGTTTGCCCTGTGAGGAATATTTAATAATAAACCAAAGATCTGCACTGACTATTATTCCTACTGCACCTTCGTTATACAGTTTGAGTGATTTTTCTTACTTTTGCTATTTTGTTACAACACATTCTATTAGGCTGGTGTATTGCAAATGTTCTATTAGATATAGAAAAGTAAAAAATAAAACCCTGCATTAGACAATATTTGCTAATGTGTCAATATACTAATATCAGAGCAATTACAAGGACAACTGAAATCCTTTGTCATTCCCAAAATAATTAAATCTTTTAAACTTACTGCTCCAAAATGAGAATATGTAATACATAGAATTAAAAAATATTCTTGTAAACAATTCATAATAAAATTCAACATGGATGTGCATAAAGTTCGTACCCATGGTATAGTTTGAGTTACTGAAACGATACATACGTTAATATTTTCGTTTCAGTAATTCAAACTATACATTAAACAAACTAGTACCATAAATGAGCCATCCTATTCCGTAACTTTGTCAGTAATCATAATCTCTGCTGAACGATCGTTCTTAATTCTAAAAATAATACAGAAAAACCTGCGGAGCATGATGGATAGGAAAGATTGAGCGAACTAGGAAAGTAGCTTTCATTTAAGAGCTTTTAAAATCGTTTGCTCATACGAGATGCAAAACAGTTCCGTTAACTTCGTAACAATTTAATGACTTAGGTTTTCCTTTACGCCTATTTGCCTTAGCTTGCGTGTGTGGTTTGTAGTAACTTGTAATTATTTTAACCTTACCATTCCATATTTTGAAAACCGGGGCCTATTTAAATTCTACCACGAATCTGCTAAACCCATCATTGGTAATTTCAAAATATAATTTTTTAAAGAACTCTGGAATGTGTCTGATTTATTTTCTTAGTATAAAATTTGGTCAAGGTTGTTATAGCCATAAGCCCAATTTTCAGAGACGCATGAGCTGCATTAACCAAATTAGTACTGGTTTGCCAGGTGACGATATTATCATTCAGACAAATTTCAGTATCTAAACGTTTGTGTTTAACCTTTATTCTATTAAATTACATTATTTTTGTATTGCAAGAAATCCTTCCCCTCCCAACTTGCTGGTAAAAAAACGGTAATGATATTCTTGATGACATTTTAAACGTACCTTTTCATCAGTTCAAGAATTTCGGTAATGCTACCTACAAAGCATTCTCAGAAATATTTCGTGTTCGACATGAAAAAAGCAATAAAATTAAATGTACCCAAGCGTCGGCAAAACTTGTTCGAGTACACCAGTGCAGCACTGGGCTATGATGACCATATACATGTTAAAATTAGTTGATTGTTTGGTAGATAAAATTCAGACATCATAAAGATAGAGGTCGATCTGACCACATCCAAATACGGTGACTCTTTTCCAACAACCGAAGTGTGTCAAGTATCCTGGTAGTTCCTGAGCTTTCAGTAAAAACTATTCGTGTTTTATATTATAACTAGTTGCTGTTGTAATGGTGAATGCGTTGGTTCAGTTTAAACCACACCAAGAATTGTTTCATAAGCTTTTGATTCGGATTAAGTGTTTTATCTGTTACAGGGCTGGTAGTGAATCCCGTATTTTGACGATTTTAAACCCTTTGTACTTGGCTTATGAAGCTACCCTGTCTCTAGCTGTCATAGTTCTGGCTGTACGTTGTAGGCTATGAATCAGTATGTCAGTCAGGTCTTCTTTTATACATACGTATAATGTACAAATACGCTAAGAATGGTCAAACATGTAAAAGTATATAATAAATATTGAAAATTGCTAAATTTTATGTTTTATAATTTCAATTGCAGGCCTATTTGTAGTAAACTGCAATTAAATTTTAATAATTGGTTAATATTTTTTGAGCAGATATTAAGTATTCTACTGTAAACGTGACATACTGTACTTATTTAAAGCAGCTGTTTATACATTGTGTTTAGAGTGATGTCAAATATATTCTAATACAAACTAAACAATGTCTTGATCCAATGGTTAATTACTAAGCCTTGTTATGTTTTGGAGTTGAATTTATTCTAAAACTTTAAACTTAAGTACATTTATAACTAAGATTTTACACTTCGTGAATATGGACGTTTTTATTATTGGAAATTTGTTATAATACTTTACAGTCTTTTATCAAATCTAACAATTACAAATACTGTTAGAACCCGCAAGGCCTCAACTAAAACCGTGCTAACGTACTTGACCACTATGTAGGCTATAGTTTTATCATATCTCCGTCCGCATATAATATTATAAAGTCGAAGTTGGTCTAACCGCTTCAGACACTATTAAAGATGCAAATTAGAACGCAGGTGTGAAAGCGGTAAGTAGCCCTAACTCCAACCCGCAGGAGGTACTATTGTGGTTTGTGGTGTTCGACCAATCTACTTAGCTTAAAAATTATATTTAATCTCACTCTCGAACATAAATGAGTCGAGAGAACTAGAAATCTTAAGGTGTGTTACACAAGAAGTTATTGCGATTCAATTTCTTGTAATTATTGTTATTGTTATAAAATCGTGTTTTTCATTTATTGTTACTTTCAAGCTATCCCGACATAATATCTATTAAGTTAGTTATGGTGGTATAATTACACTGTAATATATAGCGGGTTGTATAATATTTTGTTAGCTACTTTTAAACAATACTTTATCAGAAACTTGTATGTATAGAATAACGTATACAACCTTAGCGCCTAATTGCTTTACCTCAAAATCTATTGAGTTAAGAGTGTGTTAGAGTACTGGAAGATTCTAACAAACAGAATTATTTCCTCCTTGCGCTTACATTTTTTAACAAAAAATGGGGCATCGAAAGGTAAATAATACTGATGGGGCGCCATTTTGAAACGGTTGGAGGTATGACCAAAGTTTACATAAAACACTGTATTTAGATTTTAGAAGCCATTGGTTTCTACTTGAACTACTTTATCGTTTGAAAAGCTTTACTTGTTTCCTCGAAACAATAGAGTTTGTAAAAGTTAAAAACTTGTAATAAGACCCCAAATTACATATTTTTTTAAAGGGCATATTATTAATAAACAATTCATTAACAGATTAATTGTTCTAGTATCCAGGTCTCTAAATTGTAATATGATAATATCACAGTACCTTATATTGTTCCGTCAGTGTCATCGTTTCGTTAATTTATTTGACGCGTTTCGGGATGTCTACCCCATCATCAGAATCCCTCGTTAAATGGAGGTCGTCAAAACATTAAGTAAAAACACACAAACACATAAAACAACAACACATTTATACCACAGTTTATAGGTGTGCACCTTATGGCTACCGCATATTATTACCGAAGTTTGGTTTCAGAGAATATCCCAAACAGTGATCAAAATGGAAATATAAAAAAAAAATCAAACTTTTAAGGCCACCATCTTAGAAAAGAGACAAATAAGTAAGTGAAACTCTTTTTTTTTAAATCGTTACTTTTTAAATTCTTTTACAATAAAACTATGGAAATATTTTTAAAGCTGCAAAGAGCTACTAGTAAATATATATACAGTATATATAAATACATAATGTTATAATGTACACATTTTTTATTCCTTAAAATTTTCTTATTAAAACAGTAATTTACCTTGCTTAGTTTTATAGGTCAGTTAATAAATTAAACGACAATTCATTGAATAAACAGTATAATTTGATACTATTTGGTATCTTGTATTAAATCAGAATGTATAAATATTCTCCTTCATAAAACTAGAACTGGTTAAAGTGTGGGAACATCAGCTGCAAAGATCTAAAGCATATTTAAAATCTCAAATCGCAATACAGGTTCCTGCATATTAATACCGCCCCAGGGCCTAATTGCTCTCGATGCACTCATTAGCTGGTAGTGCAGGTTTTTGCCGTTTCAAATACGTGAGCAATTCTAGCTCCAATTGCAGCTGATTTTTGTTCGGTTTGCTAATAAATTAAACTCGATTAATTTTGTTTTTGGCATAGAGATGCATACCAAGAGATATTAAATAATTGTAAATTGATGCGTTTGATTATTACACAAGTTAAAAGCAATTTCAAATTTCGACTTGTGATAAATGAGCTTCCAGTTAATTAATGAATTTACGATTATTATACGTCGGCTCTTCATTCAATGCAAATAAAAAATGCCGATAAATATCTTTTAAGTGAACAATAACGAACTCATGCTTTTGAGTTTATTGCAAAAAGGCGTGGTTGAAATGTGCTGTCTAAAATATTCAAATGGTTGAAAAATGAGCTTAATCTGATACAGTTAGAAATAATGGTACTTACGCATTATACTGAGCCAACTATTTTTTTAAACGCTGCTAGGTTAGGTATTGTTTTAGTAAACAACAGAAATGCAAGAATAATAAAAAAAATAGCCCTAAGTTCTAACCTATAGTATTTAGTCACAGTATGTTTAGTTGCTAGGTTACTACTAAAAATAGTATGTAATAAAAAACGTCTAAAAACAGTGGCCTCCGTATAATACGTAAGTACCGAAATAATTATTCTATTTCAGTGTTAGGTAAGATGAGGTGTTAGTTTATTTTTTACCCGCTAAAAAAGTAATAGTCTAATAATTACAGCAAATTGTTGAAATGTTATAGAGCAAGAGCCCGTGACGATCAGGCGTTCCTTATTTCATAAAACCTGAAAGTTTCTGAGTGTATGTCCCTAATACAGGTAAAAACGATCCTCGACTATGAAGTATGGCTTTGACACGTAACAGGTAGCAAAGGTGTATAAAATTACACTTCAAATTCGTTAAAGTATAAAGCTCAGTTTTCACATATTTTATTTGGAATAATATTAGAAATCATGTTGTCTATTGTCAGACTCAGTACGGTTGCAACCCCCTGTCAGACACCCTTAAATTATACTGAATTATAATTATACTTTCGTTATAGTATAAAAGCTGAATTTTATATATGTTACTTGAGGAACTATCAAAAGATGTTTTCTCAGATATCAGACAGTTTCGATGGCTCTTACGCCTTCTCAGACAGATTAACCTTCGGCGCTCCATAGGCGAACTCAGTCCGACATCACTAATTTGCCGTCGCGCTCCACTGTCGGACTCATTCCGACACAAGTTTTAATATGATTTCTATGTTCTAAACGAGTTTAGAATCTATGGTTTTCGTCTAATAAATACATTTGACATAATTATTTAAACATATTTACTGTAAAAGGTATTTTCCAAGCCCTAATCATTGTTATTCCTACTTTTAAATTCATTAAAAAAAAAACATTTTTTTTTACTTGTTTAACCTAATATATTCAAAATAGGCCTACTCAATAAAAAAAATGTTGTTAAACCTCAAGACTATTTTGTTAATTATTTATAACAGTCACATTTAGTGTAAACAGTATTTTAAAAGCTCTAAACTCTATTATTATTATTTTTAATTTATTAAAAACAAAATAATAGTTTTTTTTCTGACCGATTATATTGAAAATAGGCCTACTCATTAAAAAATGTTTGTTAAACCTCAAGACTATTTTGTTCATTATTTATAATAGTCACATTTAGTGTAATAAAGTATTTTAAAAGCTCTAAACTCTATTATTTTTATTTTTAATTTCATTAAAAACAAAATAATAGATTTATTTTTCTGACCGATTATATTAAAAATAGGCCTACTCAATGAAAACATTTTTATTTAATCTTTTAACAATTTTTTCCTTATTCTCTGGTTTATTCCGAACAAAATTATACATAACAAGTTATGTTTTCTATTATGTATAGTATTTTTTTGTAATTATTTCGATGGAAAGAAATCTAATGAAAAATAGTTTTATTGTGTATATAACCATTTTATACAAAGTAATAAAATATTATTTCAAATATGCATTATTGAATTCAAAAAAATATTTAATTATTTCTTATTATTTATTTATTTATTATTATTATTTTAATTATTAATAAAATACTAATTATTATTAGTATTTCGTTTCATAAAAGTTTTATTTAGTTTTAAGACTATAAACAAAAATAAAAAAAGTAATACTAGTAAATCTCATTCATTGTATAGACCATAGGCAACACACTTGTATCAACATCTCGATACACATTGTTTTGGTTGATGGAAAAGATTTTGTATTATCCCCAAGAGTGTAATTTGGAAAATAATAGTGTGCTCAAGCAGTCATCTTAGAAACAGGTTTTATCAATTACCTAAAAAAATAAATAAATTTCCTACAATCTTCGTTTTAAACTCATTTTTGAATTGCGTAACTTTTGGTGATCAAGAATTTTAAACACAATTGTTGATAAGTGAGTGAATAACTATTGATGAAACCATGAATATAACAATACTATAACTTATATTTAATATTATATCTCACAATAACGTATTTGTGGAAAGCAAGGTCATGTCCCTAACCAAAAAGTTTCGGTCTATAAAAGTAATTAGATCGAAAATGAGTCAAGCCCTTTGGTCAGCATAATAAATATTTATCTTTACGATTTGACGTACAATCCTGGGTTTCGTCGATTTTCAAATTTCAGCTGTTCGCACACTGGGACCTTTGTCTCAAATAAAAACATTTAAAACACGTATAAATACATGACTCTTAATGTACAATACAAACATATGAAAACTAAAAACACATTTGAACCCCAATATAAGATATTCGGCACATGTTACCTTGTTCAGTTCAAACTCGAACTGCCCCTTCAGACTAACACTGTAAATATTATTCAAAGTGTTTCATCTTCTCTGCCTCCATCTTAGGCTACCTAATTGAAAGCCTGAACTAATTAAATGATTAAAAATTTTTTAAACGTCTATCCTCTTAAAGATTTTCTTCTTTTCAAATTTGTTTAAAAAACTATGATGATAAAATTTACAAATCTTACAAAAACAAAAACTCAAATCTTCAAAATGTGCCCAAATCCTTCTCTTGAATCGGGTCTGATATACGGCTTTGGTAAAAGTTTTTTTATATTTTTCTCTTTACTTGAATAAAGTTTATCATCACACCGACTTTCAAGTGACCATGTCCACGGGAAAAGTGTCTTATAATATTGATGAAATAGTCAGCAAGGCACTTTTTGAAACCCTGTATGTTTTGAATGGTTTATTGTACGGTAAATCTTTTAAATTCTGTATGTAGTGGTTCTCAATGTATGTTATAATCTCATAACGTTGACATAAAGAAAATTTTATGAATGCGATTTGAGGTAAACACAGCGCGAATGTACAAACTGCATGATTTAGGCCTTACTTGGCCGGGTGCCTTATCAAATATATATATAAATCTTAATAATCAAAATTAAGTATCTAATTTGAAGTATTTACATATTTGTAACTTTTTCTGTAAAGTTGAATTTTAGAATTTTGCCCGCTAAACTGAAAAAACGGTAAGTAGCTGAAAAAGCATTTTATATCGAACAATTTTTGAAAAACAATGAATGTGGTGTTATTTAATTTGGGACTTGCGAATATTTTGCGTTTCTACTATATATTTAACTTAGATAAAACGCATGTTGTTTTACATTTAGTGGGAGAGTGGGTCTTGTTGACTTGATAACAGTAAATCTGACATATTTGCATGACAGTCAAGGCTTACCATGATGACCGATCAACGTCTAACTAATGAACTTGTCATGCAACTTGTCTTTAACTTCATTTCAAGTTTTTCCAATTTGAGCTGTGGTAATTGCTACAATTAGGTTCACGGTTGCTTTTTCTTAATAATGACGCAGATTGATTGGTCAATGTGTTTTATAACTTTATTTTCATTTGAATTTAAATTACACGCATCGATTATATTGAAATTAATGTATTTAATCTCTTGATGTAATTAAATTGGTAAGTAGTAAGCCTTGTTTATACTTTTAGCTGTTAAAATATTTACTTAATATCCAATTTAAAAAAAGTAAAACATTTACTTTATATCTAACTTGCTGCATATTGAATTTACAATACAGTTGTTACTAAAGAAAGCTTCAATATTAATTTGTTTATATCAATCACAAACTTCCCTTGCAAATTGATTAACATTTATTTGTTGGGTATCTAACTTTCAGAGACAAAATGATTGACATTTATTTGTTCGGTATCTAACTTTCTAAAACAGCTCAATTACATTCCGTTATTCGGTATCTAACTTACTAAGATAAATCAATTGACATTTATTTGATCCATATATAAATCACTAAGATAAATCGATAGACATTTCGTTAATACATCGTTTAACATAGATTTGTTCGGTATCTAACTTTCAAAGACAACTCAATTACATTCCGTTATTCGTTATCTAACTTACTAAGATAAATCGATTGACATTCATTTGTTCCATATATAATTCACTAAGATAAATCGATTGACATTCCGTTATTCGGTATCTAACCCACTAAGATAAATCAATTGACATTTATTTGTTCAACTTACTAACTTACTAATATACATGTCCATGTATATTAACTTACCATGTCCATATATAATTCACTAAGATAAATCGATTGACATTCTGTTATTCGGTACCTATCTAACTTACTAAGATAAATCAATTGACATTTATTTGTTCCATATATACTTCACTAAGATAAATCGATTGACATTCCGTTATTCGGTATCTAACTTACTAAGATAAATCAATTGACATTTATTTGTTCCATATATACTTCACTAAGATAAATCGATAGACATTCCATTATTCGGTATCTAACTTACTAAGATAAATCAATTAACATTTATTTGTTCAACTTACTAACTTACTAAGATACATAGTTTAGCATAGATTTGTTCGGTATCTAACTTTCAAAGACAACTCAATTACATTCCGTTATTCGGTATCTAACTTACTAAGATAAATCGATTGACATTTATTTGTTCAACTTACTAACTTACTAAGATACATCGTTTAACATAGATTTGTTCGGTATCTAACTTTCAAAGACAACTCAATTACATTCCGTTATTCGGTATCTAACTTACTAAGATAAATCGATTGACATTCATTTGTTCCATATATAATTCAATAAGATAAATCTATTGACATTTATTTGTTCGGTATCTAACTTACTAAGATAAATCGTTTGACATGCATGTGTTCGGTATTCAACTTACTAAGACAAATCGATTAACATTAATTTGTTCGGTCTCTAACTTACTAAGATAAATCGATTGCCATTAATTTGTTCCATATATACTTCCTAAGATAAATCGATTGATATTCTTTTGTTCCATATCTAATTTACTAAGATAAATCGATTGGCATTTATTTGTTCGGTATCTAACTTACTAAGATAAATCGATTGCCATTTATGTGTTCGGTATTTAACTTACCCAGATAAATCGATTGACTTAATTTGTTCGGTATTCAACTTATTGATTGTCTCCGGTATTCTAAGACAAAATGATTGACATTCTTTTGTTCTTTTTCTAACTTAATAATGATAGTTTCCTTTTTTGTTGTAGTTCGATAAAAAGTACTATTTGCACAACATAATATTTTTCTATATTATGTAGAAATCGTAAAAAGTCGAGCTTTATCAGACAATTGTTTACAAAAATACTGGTAGAGCTACTGATTTAAATTAGCTTGGGAAATAGGTTGAAATGTAGTGTTTGGAAAATTTTTTTTAAAATTATTTCTTCTTATTTTATTGTAGAAGCTTTAGTTTGTTAGTACTATCTTTTGTATTGTACTCCAAAATTTGTTGCTTCTTCTCGAAATATTACTATTAAAATTTGTGATAATTATTTATGTATATTCTAAATCATGCTGAACACAGTGTTCGGCCCTCTAAAATTCAAGGAGATTTTGTGGCAGGCAATTGGAGTGATACCTAATTTCAATTTTCGAATTTAAAAATTTTGAAATACAAAATAATGAAGAGAGTTTCATATAAAATTGTTCTTTTATAGGAAATACTAAAGTGGCTGTTATACTGAAACAGGTTGATTGAAAAACCGAAAAGGGATTTATATTTCTGGTTCTACTCGTGATTGGAATGAAATTTGGTATGTAGCTTCCTCTAGGGCCCTAGGTACTCGCTAAGAAAGGGTTTTAAAAAATTCGAAATTTTAGGGAGGTGGTCAAAGTTACTAAAAAGAAACACCGAACGGATTGGAATGAAATTTATTATGTAGCTTCCTCTAGGGCCCTAGGTGCTCGCTAAGAAAGAGTTAAGAAAAAAAAAATCGAAATTTTAGGGGTGGTTTGGGGGGGTCAAAGTCACTAAAAATCCCCATAAGAAATACATAGTGTAATATATTTATTGATATAATATATTTTTTTTAATATACATTTAACTTTGATTTGCCTATCCGTGCAAAGCCGGGTCGGGCCACCTAGTCCATTATAAATTGATAGTATTATTAAAAATAACAGTTACGTATATTTTTCCAAAAATGAAGACTTAGTTAAAAAGTTTCGCCTTTACGGTACCCGTGTAACTTTCAAGTTTAATTCGCATCCTGAAGGTATTGATGAAATTTCATGTTTCAGACAGGGCTTAGATGATATAAATGAGAACTACGACTAAAGATACGACTGACGGAGACTATTTAAGCTTTACACTTACAAGTTTTAATTAAAAAAATAAACAACCTGGTTTTGTTGCTTTTAGGCCTCCTTCGGAAATTAATTCTGATATTTTGTGGACATTTTGTGAAATTATTCAAAGTAATGTATACTCTTGAACTTCGAGTGATATATTTAAGGTAAAATGTACTTAAGTCAGTGTTCCTAAGGGACGAGGAAGTACTGGACGTGTTACACCTGGGTAGTATAATAATTTTGAAGAAGAGTGTTCAGACGTAATTAAAAATATGGATTCACTTTGTCTTCCCCGATCACTGGTCGTAGCAAAGGATCATTACGAAAATAATCATAATGTTAAATATATTCTAAAACAATAATTTTTTTTAAATAAAACTGTACATTGTTTTTAGGAAGAATTTGATCAGTTTTTTTTTAATATTCCAAAAACCCGTAACTATAACAGATTATGGATTTGTAATACCTGTTGGAATGAACCGATCAGCTGTTCGGAAGAACCTATCAGCTGTTTGGAAGAACCGATTAGCTGTTCAAAAGAACCTATCAGTTGTTCTGAAGAATGGATAGCTGTTCCATAGAGCCGATCAGCTGTTCGAGAGAGCCAATCAGCTGATTGAAAGAGCAAATCAGCTATCTGGAGGAGTTGACCAGCTGTTTGGAAGAACCTATCAGCTATTCGAAAGAACCGAACAGATGTTAAAATAATCGATCAGCTGTTCAGAAAAACAAATCAGATATTCGAAATAGATGATCAGCTGTTGGAGAAAACTGATCAGCTGTTCGAGAGAACCGTCCAGGTGTTCGAGAGAAATGATCAGCTGTTCGAGAGTAACGATGAGAAGTTCAATAGAACCAATCAGCTGTTCTAGAGAACCGATGAGTTGTTCGGAAGAACCAAGCAGCGGTTCTATACAACCGATCAACTGTTCGGAAAAATCTATTAGTTGTTCGAAAAAACCT
Source organism: Philaenus spumarius (assembly GCA_018207615.1). Lineage (NCBI taxonomy): Eukaryota > Metazoa > Arthropoda > Insecta > Hemiptera > Aphrophoridae > Philaenus > Philaenus spumarius. The sequence goes on along the minus strand of JAGFPH010000609.1, from coordinate 239,501 downwards.
GTCAGCAGTTTGTAAGAACAGATCAGCAGATCGGAAGAACCTATCAGCTGTTCGGAAAAACATATCACCTGTTCAGAAGAACGTATAATATGTCCCGATTAGCCGATCAGTTTTTCGAGAGAACCAATCAGCTGATCTAGGGAACCTATCAGCTGTTTGACAGAACCGAACAGCTGTTCTAGAGAACCGATGAGCTGTTCGGAAGAACCTATTAGCTGTTTGAAAGAAGCTATCAGCTGTTCGGAAGAACATATTACCTGTTCGAGAGAACTGATCATCTACATCTTTTATTTCATTTCAACTTGTAACCAAAGTTTCCGTTTTGTTATCATTATATAATGGGTTCCTAGGTAAATTAAAACTCTGTAACCATTCGAATTGATTAATTTTATTCATACATAAAGTATAATAATATAACTGAATTAATAATTTAGATAATTTAGTTCTTTAAAACTAGTTATATACATTATTTAACAATCTAAGTCAAATTTATTACTGATAGGCAAACATTATTCAACGTAGTCAAAACAGATAAATATTTTTTCCATTTCAATTAAAAAGTAGTACGCTTTAAGTGGAGTAATGGTTTAGGATTTCGAATAACTTATGTAATTTATAGTATATTGCACACATTCAAAAAACGCAAAAAAGCAACAAACATACACATATAAGGAATTGAAAAAGACAATCGGACAGAACTCAAAGTTAGAAAAGGTGCACGTGACGGCAACACTGGATCTGTTGTTCCATCTGGCAACAATGTCTCCCCGAAGGGCTAGTAACCATAAATGTTGCAGTCTACATAAACATATTTTGGAATCCCCACAAAGGCATAAGCAACTTGCTCATTTTCTTTCGAATTTGAAAAGAGCAATCATACGCAAAAGCCTCATAAGTCACCTTTAGAGCTAAAGCCCGAATTTCTTCTATAGTAGAGAGTATTGCGTTCAGCGCACCTCTGGTGGCATCTCTTCAAAACTAAAGCTGTCGGCCCAAAAGCTATTTTAGGGGATGTTAATAAATATTTTATTTTCGTCATACTATGACTCACAAAGACAACATCTCCAGAAGTTGTCTCTCTCTCACACTTATGGTATATTTAAGTAAGCCCAGAAGTTTAGAATTGAAAATATTTTTTTGTTTATCTTGAAAAGTTTCAGATTTATGCGCTTGCAGACATTTAATTATACAATACTAGCTGAATACCCGTGCTTCGCTACGGGGAATTGTTTTGCATCACCATGTTACATAATTGTAATATTTCTCCCTGATTTTCTTTCATCTATTACTTCAAGTATTTTCAATTAGTTTGGTATGTTTTGTTCATTGGCTGTCCGTCAAGGAATGTTTGCTGAATAATTTAAATCAACTAAAAGTAAATAATTCAGAGTGAAGAGCGTCTTTGAAAGGTTGGAAACTAAATTAACATCACAAGGAGCAAGGTTAACTTTCCGTGTGTAGAATAGTCTCAAATAATTTGTAAATACATAACTCTTTTGAATAGTCGTTTGTACTGTATAGTGAAAACAATAAATTTTATTAAAGGCGGAAGGTCGGACAAATTTCTTTTAATCAATTTTCTTGACACAAAAGTTCTCCATTACCTTATCATCTCCATTACCTCTCATCATCAGATAAATAATTTATTCAGTGAATAGTTTTTTGAGTACTATCTTTCTTGTAGTTTCTTGAGAGTTTTTATTGTGTCTAAATGTATGTATGACCTAAAAATACATAGGACATCACAACAATGGATGTCACCAAAATCGGATGAAAAATAAAAATAACGATTTATTTTCCATTTTTGAAACTTGTACCAATTTGTATAAAATCTCCTATGGAGTTTCAAAATTCGTATAGTCAGCGGGCGACCATGTCTTAAAATAACACTTTGATTCTAGCTGACTGGAAGGTGAAACAGTTTTACCAATCTCGAATATCGTTGTGTCCATTCAACAGCAATGGATACGGGTAGAATGTATTTATGAGAGTTTTAATTACTATTGTCAGTTATTGCAGACCGCTGGGGTTGGACTCCTGGCGTGAAGGTGGGAAGATTGAGCCGTCTTCGCGGGGGGCAAACACCCATATTGTCTGCTCGCCTTTGTTGACGTCTTCTAACCAAAACAATATAAATACTTCCAGGTAAGATTTATGTGAACTTACCGTCTTCTTTAATTTGCATTGTGTCTTGACCACAATCCTACATTGCATTGATTTTTCAAAAACTTCGTTTCGAACACCCACCACGAGTTTGAGTTCCTTGTGTGAAAGGAAGATTGTGATGGCAATCCTGTGACACAATACAAACTTATAAAGTGGTGAATCAATTTTGGAATTATATAGGGTGTATAACCGTGCATTTTGTATTTGAATATTTATATCAAACTTTAAAAAAACAATTACTTATGAGCATTTAAAAATTGTCATTGGTTTTTATTGAAAGTTTGTTTCAATAAAATGTCGTTATATTCAGAGAAATTATGAAAATTTTTAGAAAGTTTTAGAATCTTAGTTTACTTTATGCCAGTTAGACTGGCTGCACTCGAACTGCCACAAATTTTGGGTTCATCTGAAACGCACGAACTGCCACAGTCATTAGAGGGGATTAGAAAGGGTCATTTCGCAATATAAGAAACACACGAACTGCCACAATGGTTCGGTCAGGTAGCGGCTACAAGTGAGGGAAAAACGGGAATTATACTCCCGCGGTTATCCCTCGATGATATTCCTGCACATTACTTATATTTCAAACATAAGTCAGGGAAAAACGGCTAAGGCTGTGAGTAATAACCATTGTTTTCAATCGGCCTCAAGAAGTCAAAGAAGTGATAGCTCAGCATCGAGACAAAAAAATGGATTGGGTCAGCTAAGGATACGTAAATATTACTCGCCAGGCAAATCCACCACATTTTTAATCTGGCCGATAACAGTATGATTATATTACGTTATTATCACATTATAT
>JAGFPH010000609.1:225976-236526 GCA_018207615.1 Philaenus spumarius | reverse complement strand
TATAGTATTTAGTCACAGTATGTTTACTTTTTACTTACTCTGGCCGAAAACAGTATGATTATATGGTAACCGAGGGAGAATAATTCCCGTTTTTCCCTTACTTGGAGCCGCTACCTGACCGAACCCTTGTGGCAGTTCGTGTGTTTCTTATCTTGCGAAATGACCCTTTCTAATCCCCTCTAATGACCGTGGCAGTTCGTGCGTTTCAGATGGACCCAAAATTTGTGGCAATTCGTATGTCCCCGTTAGACTACTGAAGACGAGGGAGCATAGCGCAGGCCTACCTGTCTAACAGATTTGATTTACACCTTTAGCATATGTTTATACTAGAAAGTGAAACTTCAGACTTTAATTTTGCATGTGTATTATCACTTGCTAATAATAGTTAGCATAATAACACTTGTATAATTAGTTTTGTATTACTTAAATTGATGAGACGAGTAAAAAATATGCTCTTGTAGAGGAATTAACAAGAAATATAAAGGAGGAAATTAAGTATTTTTAATTTCGATTATTAATAGAACATATTAACAGTAATAAAATTGTACGCGATTTCGTATTAATCCTATATTTTTACATAAATATATTTCTTGATTTTAATGTGTGTATAGTTTATGTGTGTCTATAGGCCACTGTCGAACTGTAGGGAACAGTAACAAACTTAATATGGGTTTATTTATTGACCTACGCCTACGCTTAAGTGTTGAAACAATGACAGATGTACGTAAAATATAGCACCATTGTTTGTAGGGGCCTACGAATAGTTTCGTCTGTTTGATTGGTTATTTAACTATATTGGTTATGTAGGTAGGCTTTGATTTATTGCTTTAGTAACTAAAACTTAAAGGGTTGTGAGACAGCTTTGTAGACCCAAAACTTTAAATTAACATTTCAAACTGGTAAATCTAGAATGTCTTTTAATGTGGTAAATTACTTTTTCTTATTTGTATACGATTTTAAGAGGTTGAACATTATTTTAGGTTTGGAAATAGTTGTAGGTAGTGTCTTAGTTAATGCGATATTTTATAGTTAGTTTATTAAATTTATGTGTTGTTAAACCTAAATTTGAAGTAGAGCACTTTATACTTCTGTTCAATCTCTAGGAGCATTATAGGCGAACACATTAAAATTTAATAAGTGGGAAAGGTAAACTTTGTACTGACAACTTTAATATCTTTTATGCCTTAATTAAAGATTAGTCTAGTAATGAATGCACGATCTGAATAATGGTATATAAGCTGTATCTATGGTTTGCGGGTTTACCAACTCCAAGACGTATATCTCATATTGTTAATGGATGGAACACATGCACCTTGTAAAGTAAAATAAAATTTGGTTTTTTTCCATGGTGTAAAAAAATATTAAAATGTGAATACTAAATCTGACCGAAATATTCACCTAATATTTTATGGAATATTTTATAAAACTTAAATATATTTTATGGAAATAAGTATATATTTTTGTCGTATTTCTTTAATGATGTAAAGAAATGTATCGAAAATAAATTAACTTAATTTTGTATCTACTCCATGTATACAAGAATTTGTATACAAGAATCACTTTAAAACAATTATAGAATCAAATCCAAATTAGTTTTATATTATGGTAAAAGTTTATAAGCATTTGATGTACGTACAATGTTACTTTTAATTTTTTTTACCAATAATAGAGTTTATAGACGAATGATTCAGGTAGACCTAATTTTATGCAAAATATTATGTTGGTAAATTGAAATGTATTTCTTTATAGAACAAAGTTGATTAAGTCTAGGGAACACATCTTTTTTAATCTTTGGCAGAATAATAAAAAATCTTTTTAATTGAGGTAAAAACTAAGACGTGAGAGAAAACAAAAAGTGGGTTTAGAGCAATAATTTAGAGACATTTTGAGAAAATCTTTTAATTTGTTAAAGTTTATAATAAGTATCTCTTCTCTTCAAATTTTTAGAATTACTTAAGCCATTTATTTAACTAATATTTCAGTTTTTAATAAAGTGGAAGTTTTGTAGGCTATTTCAAGTTTAAAGCTTTAGGCCGAGTTGTTAAAACTACACAAACAGAATGTCACAATAATCAGTGGATTTAGAATCAAGAGGTCACACAGGCTGGAAGTAAAATCATAATTGTTTGTAATATTTGTAACTGGCCTCTGGTTAGTGTAATCAGAATGTTAATTCTATAAAAGTTCTAAGACCTACTTAACGTAGAAATAAACGTTGCTGTACGTGCAGGCTAAGCACAGTCAGTGGGTGTAAGGAGAAAGGCAAAGTCAATATACTAAGAAAAACCAATATATAATAATTACATGAACCAAAGAAGAACGAACAACCAATGTGGATAGTAGAAGTTATTTTTAATGGTTTAAATTGCATAGTTGCCTATGCTCCATAGACCACAGCCCTAGGGTAGTCTAGGATGAACTAATTGTTTCCTCTCCTCATAACTTTTGTAGTCGTCTCGTTTGGCATTTATAGAATAGAAAATTGATTCTAAAGAAAATAGAAGGCGTAGTTTATGGTCGGGATAATGCAAATAATAGCCCGAGGCGAGTGGTCTGGCGTTAGTCTGAAACTTTTAAGTGTTCTAGTTTTTGTAGTGTGAAGAAACGGTTATTTTATGCTTTCCTCTTCAAACTGTTAATTGTTTTAAAATGGATATAGATCATTTTAAAGTATGTTTAAGAAATTAACATAATTGTTTTGAACAAAAAACGTTTGTATGTATTAGTGAGAGAAGCCGTATATTTTTTCATACTATGGGGGGGGGGGGGGTATTGTTATGGCAGGTATATTCTGTGAGGTTTCATAGGAACATACATCTGCCCGTTGGGCGTGATTTGATGTGACAACATACGGGTTAACATATGAACAGACACTACAAATGAAAATTACGCTGACCAACAAAATACCTTCAAATCTAACGAAAACAAACAAAAACTTAAATTAATTCCTGTATTTATATATTAATTCTAATTAGTTTATATAACCTCGATAAAATAAAATACATTTTGTACCATTTAAGTCCAAGTATTAGACTGCATGTGTTCAGCAATTAATTAGGTGAGCTTTAATCAGGGATATTATTATCTTCTCTTGGATCTCATCAATGGAGGAGATAACAAATCTGCTGTCATTGTATCCTCTTGTTCTCAAACGGGTTGCCTTCTTGTTATTTTAATTTTTTCACGCGGGACAAGACTACTATGTAAATGGGTCCATCAATAGCAGAAGGCAATTGGCTATGCCTCGTTCAATTCGACACTTGAAGTGGGGATACATATTCGATTAGAAATACACAAAATAAGGAGACATGTAGTTTAGTTTAGCGGCTAAATACAAACCTGCATATTCTGCCTAATTAGGTGTCTTGTATAGAACAGATTAGGAAATAAAGTTAACCGAAGTTAGTTTGTTGCTAAAAATATTTGCCATACATGTAGCATTAAAAGAACCCGAAGAGCCATTATAAAAGAATTTATTAAACACGTTCTCCCTTCAACTAGATTTTTCAATGTTTGATATTCTTGATCTTAATTAGTTCAGTTCCTAATAAGGTTATTTTCATTGTTCTGCTTCTTGGAAATAAAGTATTTATAATATGCAAATTACTTTAACTTTAACTTGAATCTATAGTTACTTATTATTTTATCAACGACTTTAATTTAAGCTCACTGACCTCAACAACTAAAATACGATTTACTCCTGTTATTGTTTTTGGTTGAGTTGTTATAGTTCGGTGAATTGATCAGTGGTGTTGCGTCGTTGATGTTATTAATAACGTTTTGGTCAATATTTCTGGACGACTGATGATACGGAACCCTAGGTGCCTTTATCATTTAAAATAATAATAACATTAGTAATAATAATATAAAAAAGAAGAAATAATTTCGAAATCCAGTTGCATTTACATTTTGGTTCATTTATTTATTGGTCTTTAAACGAGTGGCCTAAATATCGGAAATTATTGGGACCATTTGGCCACATTTGTAGTGCATCTGTGTTTAAGATTGCATTATTAAAAAAATCATCACTTTCCTGTTTACTAAATAAGTATATTTTGTTTATGTGTTTGTAGAACATTTTAAAAATAACTAAATGCAAATTACAAATGAACTTGTATTTTTAATTGTATTCGAGATTGAGAGGTGGTGAGTTACAATAGCCTAGGTACGATCGTTACAACTAGAACAACTTAATGATGCAAATTAAACTTTTGAATTAACAAACAATAAACACCTTGAAATAAAATTTAATAAAATATTTAACACAATGGGTAATGAAATAATATGTAATTCTCAACGTTAGTTTGTATGCATATAAGACTATTTGTAAATACAAATTTTAAGGAAATATTCTAAAAGTATTTTTGGTATATTTAATCTTTTTCACATTTAACGTGAACACATGTGGTAGTTTGTTTGATTAATATATTTATAAAATATAATATAGCAAATGAAATTGAATTAATAAACTATATACGTTTTGTATGTACGCTAAATTATATAATAACTAAATAGCTAATTTACAGTTATTGGTTTTTAACTATAATAGTTTATTTGGTTTTTCGAGATTAAAATGAATGTCGGACTATAATTATTGATAACTTTTAGAGAGAAACTATTTGTGCTTAAGAATTTAGGTCGTGTGAAAAAGGTGCTGCAAATACTATTGTATTTTTTTATTTTGGAAATGACTAATCATCCAAATCAAAATGCCATAATAATATTATTATTATTGATATTAATCACTTTTTGTAATATGGTTTATTGATTGTGTGGTATTTTATATTCATACTTACTTCCATTTATAATCAATATTGGAAGTGTTGTTACTTTGGTTACAAAAATTCCTCTTTTGAAATTCTCAATACATTAATTACAAAAATAATACAAGTATAGCCTTTGTTTACAATAGTTTTCTTTGTTTACAATAATTCTGAACACGTTAACTTATTTTAAATTTCTTACCGAACCAAATTATAATCTGATCCCACGGTGCCAAGCCAAGAATTTACGGTGAATGATTCTGTAGCGGGCGATTTAAGACGATTCAGCCGCTTGCCAGATGGAATGATACATCTGGTGAATCAAGATGAGTGACGTTTAAAACATATCCCAAAGCTGCGCAAAGGTGATCTTGCCTGGTAGTATTGTCTACAAGGGTTGTGGGATTAAGACAATAAGTATAAAGTAATCAAATCTATGGCGTTTATAAATAGTGAGCTATAAAACTGAAACGTATACGTTTTATTTCAAAATACTGTGTAACCTAGAATATTGATAGCGCTGAAAGAAAAAAATATTTTGAAAATACATTTTGGTGAGTTAAAAATGCTATGAAAATAGTTTTAGGAAAACAACTGCATCTTTGTCATGTAATTATTTAATTATTTCTGTAGGCCTATAAATAATAGTGTTGATGTTGCATACTATCTTATTTTTATTTTACTGTTGGTCTAAAGATATACACAAATTCATTGAGTCCATTCACATGAGCATTTAAAACAATCTAATTAAAAGATGATATTACATTAAAAATGGCAACAGAATAGTAACGACAGAAGTTCATTAATAGGTTAGAACTAAAAATTCTCAATAGTTTAAATTTATTTTCTATTTCTGGTGAATTTATACAACGACAAACTTAACACGTAGCTATTACTACAAAATTACTCGCCAGGTGAAGGTTAAACATTCAATTCAATTCAATTTATTTTTATTTCCTTAAATATAATTCAGAATAAATGCATAATAATATCAAGGAAATTGTGCCCACATAGGCTTAGCCTGTGCGTAGGCACGAGTCGCATCTAAAAATCTAAGTTACAACAAGGAAGACATATATTTATTGATCTATATTAAAGTTTTATAATAGACTATAAAAACAATAGAGGTAGAGTAGAGTGGGAAGTGCCCAACGGAGGAATCCAAGCCCATATCGGACCAAACGTTGATGATCGGTAATTTCGATAATAACTCGGCAGTTTTTAAAAATATAAATTGCAAGAGTTTTGACATAAATTTGTCTAAGATTCATAACCTTAAATTCGTCAAAAAGTGTCTCAGTAGAAAAACAACGGCCTTTACGCAATGCAGCTTTAAGTATAGATTTTTGAATTATGTTAAGAGGTTCAAGAATTGAAGGATGCTGGTGATTATTACATTGTTTGGCCATTTTTACATTCTTTGATTTCTTCTTTCTTTTCACTTCATTAGAAACGATACGAAAAATATAACACTAGTAATATGAATTATGAACAACAATAGTAATATGAATATAATAATAATAATATAAATAACCTCATGTCACATAAGTCGTAGTCATTATAAATCGAGTTGAATTTATATTTTCACTTTTGTCGGCACGATTATCAGCTGTCGTGTTATTATTATATAGTCAAAGCAAAGCTCGCTACAAAGGAATACAGAACTTTGGCGATGGTTCGCCATGACTTGGTTATCTTCATTTGGCAAAGTTTCTAGTTTCTGAAAATCCCAAACTGTTTCGGAAAACAATGAAAAAGGCTTCTACTGTCAGCTATACGTATTTCTATATGCCATCAAATAAAGCAACCAAGGCAATCTGTCCAGAGTTCTAAAATTTGCACACTTTAGTTTTATGCCTTTGAATTCCTTTTATAAAATTTGAAAATTTGTTTCTGGTAGTTTTTTATACAGGCTTAATTACACAACTTGTTTTAGCTTAAATAACAAAATTACATAACAAACATATAACCAAGCACGTAAATGAACCACCTATTTATTCTGATTTATAAATATAATGGACAAAGCCTTCTTACACCAAAATGGATATATTTTACACCTAAAGGAAACACATGTGTTTTAATTGAATATTAGCGTGGCGTTATTAAACAAAACAGTTTTCTTATCTACAAAACGTAGGCCTACATTAAAACAGGATTGGTATTAGTATTGTATTTCCTTCTTACATAAATGTTAAAAAAATTTATAACTGCGAAAATTACATGGAATAATTATTTTTGTATCAATTTTTAAATAATAGATTGTTTAACATTTTCAGTTGAATTTATACAATTGAGGGTCTCCGTAAAGCCTTCGGTCTCAACTGAATGTTATAAAATTATAGGTTTCAAGATATTTTTATTTAGCAATTTATCAAATACATTTTTTGATACAATACACATTTTGGTTATGATATAATACGTAAGAAAATTATAAACCTAACATAATATTAATTATTTCTAAATCAAAGTAAATAAATACATAGTACTAATAGTATATATAAATAAATAATACTAACAGTATTTATTTTTATTTTAGTAAATTATTACATGCTATTTAGGAAATACTATTCTTTTCTTTATATAAAAACTGACGGTTTGGTGTCATAACTACATAAAACTAACACAATTATGTTAATTATATTTCACTGCATTATTAATAAATTAACTATTAATAATCCCTTTTTATGTCTCCTAAGTCAAACATAATTAAAACTTTGTATCTCTAAATTATTTTAAAGAAGATGGACGTAATATATTAGAATTCATTTACAAAATATAATGATCCACATAAAATATTTAATGATTACGCTTTGAACTCTGATAATATGCAGAATTGATCCAATTTAGTAATAGTGGCTAATTTCCCCCATTTAATAATTTTCCATTAAAAAAGTATTTCTTTTTAAAAACTTCATCGAACTCTGCCAATGCAGGATATATTATAAGAAAACATTGAAAGTCCTTAACATAATCGGCATCACATAGTGTTCGTTATTTTAACGATGTTAGGTTTAATTTTATTGAACCATTTCCGAACTTCATTATGCATCTGATATTGTCCGTTAAAACACATGTATTTTCTTCACAAGTTTTAAGTTTAGTTCTCAGTAATGGCTGTGATGCTGAGAACCTAGTATTTCAAAACAAGTTTATAGTTAATTTATATCTGATATCTAGAAAAATATCTTTCCTTTCTTTTGTATTATTTTTAACAATACGGTCTCATTAACAGGTGGTCTGACATTCTAATTTACTGGCCAAGATATTAATAGATATAATTAAATCGTAGTAATAATTTATTTTCTATTATAAATCTTGTAAAATATATAGTAATTTCAAATTTTCAAAATATATTTGTGCTGCAATGTTATTGTATAAACATAAGAGCTAATTAAAAAAATTCTTAATATTCCAAATTTTCTGTTAAATTACAAAGTCGTGCAGTATAGGACTTAAAATTAAAAAAATATAGTCCTAACTTAGAAAACTAAGTTTTCTTACTACCTTGAAGAACTAACTGGAGGGATTCAAGCTATATCTCGTTGTAGTTGTGGAACATCCTGACACGTCCGAAAGCTACCAAGGAACATAATTAAATCACTCCCGGGAGAAGTTGCGCGACTTCGCACGGGAACAATAATTCAAACCGAGGGTCCGTTACATCTGTTATATCTTTCACACTAATACGCTTTCACACTAATACTAAATACATTTAATGATGTCAAATTATTGGTCAATTTTCATTACAATTTCATAAATGTTACTAAATAATTAAAATTCCTAACACTTCAGATCACAAGGAGGACAGACGTTATCAAAACTGATAAATGTCGAAAAACATTGAAATTTTATAATTTCAGTTTTGTTTACGAATTTAATTATAAGTGTAAAATGTTATTGTATTTAAAAACTAAAAAAAAAAAATCTATTTGAATTGACATACAATAATAGTTTAAGAAGAAAAACAATAACACAAAATACGAAAGACATAGTTTTATAAACACGAAAGCGTGCATTCTCAGAAAATTAGTTTTTTGTCTTGTAAATTGGTCTCTGTCATGAAAGATTGTATAGACGTACCATATAAAAGGGTTGGACTGGGCAAGATAGAGATCTGAGGACATCTAATCAATTGATTCAATTAAGAGTACCTGTCAACGAGCTGCTAACGATAATCGAACTCAGCTGTCAGATAATTCGTTTCAGTTAGTTGAAGCCACATTGGTCGAACATTATTGTCATGTTTACGTCGTTGTTTATTTCATGTATTCTCGGGTGCGCTGTCGATTATTGCAGTGGAGTGTTCATTTCACAAACGTTCAGAGATAATTCTTTAAATCTGCGACTTTTGGAAATTAATCATTTTGTTATAATAGTCAACTAGCAATTTCACTTCACTAGATCCCAACTTCCAGATAGAATATTGATTTAGTGAGGAACATGTTTCACTCATGTTGTAGTTCTTTGTTTTATAGTCGTTACTAAGGTGCACTCTGGAAAATGTCTACCTCGTCCCTAGATCCCAAAACCATAGTCTACTCACATAAATTACTTTTTATAGACTCGACAATAATTACTTTCAGAGTGAAGTATAACATTCAAAAATCTCGGTCAAGTTAGTTTGGCAAAATCGGACCAAGGTGGTAGAAATGTGGCAGGTTTTTTCAAAAATTAAAACTCGCTACAAATTCTTTAGTTTAAAATATTTCTTCCGTTTCAAGTTATTATACCTATTAAGAATAGTACCTAAGCAATAGTTGGTGGGTATTCTGTTAACACCAATCATAAACAATATCACAACTGCCTTAGTAAACACAATATAAATTCTGTTCAAAGTAAGAGTTGACTAAAAATGTTGTCAATCTTCTAAATTTCATGAAAATCGTCTCTAACTCTTTTGGAATCTGCTACCCTTAAAGAAGACGATGGAGAAATAGGAAGTGAAAGTCCAAAAATATATAACTCTCTTTGTAGGCACAGTATAAAATCCGTTCAAGCTATTGCATACCTTATAAATATTATCTGAAACTTACGTATGAAACAATAAATTTTGCAACCCTTACTAAAAAGAGTTACAAAAGTCATGTCACAGAACAAAAAATTAAATAAATATTCTCTTAGTTAACACAATATAAAAAAAGTACTAAATTGTTATAAATCTTCTAAATGTCAAGAAAATCTTAAGTCCGAAACATAAAGTTTTGAGTGTGTTTCTACCTCTTCAAAAACAATCAGTTTTGTCTTCCAAAACCTCGTGGAATTGACTTTACATGTTCATTAAAAACTGATGTTTCAAAATTCATAAGTTTAATATTAAGGCTTAGTTCGATTTGCATTGTTCAACTCAATAATATAGATGTTATTCTTAGTTTTCAAAACAATTAATAAGCATTCGTCATAAATTTCTTATGGCTTTTCACTAAAATTAGTTTATTTTGTAGGCCTACAATTTATATTATGATAGGCCTACACTTCGCTATCATCTTGGTTATACAAAAAAAAAATTTTTTTTTCTGCAGCAAATACGCAGACCTGTACACGTTTTTTGAGTCTAAACATGTTTATGAAATCTAGGTATACGTACTGATTTGAATCTAGGTATACGTACTGATTTGAATAAAAACTCCGAACCACAAAACAAGGAACAAAAACAATAACTAAACAACTAAATTGTAAGTTATGTTTAATACGTTACCCTTATGTACATTTCGATGACATGGTCATCATCCTCAGAGAGATTTAACACTACTAAACACCCTCTGAGGATGATGACCATGTCATCGAAAT
>JAGFPH010000609.1:167233-224686 GCA_018207615.1 Philaenus spumarius | reverse complement strand
AAAGCTGAGACTCAGCATAATTGTTTAAAATATATATTTTAACTCCTATGTCAAGTTTCAATTCGATATATTAAAATTCGGTCAATTTAGAATGAGCCAACGCTTTATATATGAATAAGATGTCCCCTTTTAGTGATTTCCATTGCTGCAAAATACATACCTGCATTATCGAATTTTTTCCGGACAAACCATTGCTCGGACGAAATAAATACATATGACCTTTTTTGTTGAAAAATACCTCCCCTACACGGTGGTATTTTTTTTCCTCTATCTTCATCCCAGCTCGAAATATTAAGGATAATCGAGAAAAAAAAATGATAATCGATTTTTTTTTCGACTTTGGGAAATCGATAGACTGGTAAACTTTTTTTTATGTTAATCTACATACTTTAATGTACTTATAAAAAAATAATCAGCCGTATTGCAAATTACTGGTACTTTTGGTCAAAATTGACCTTTACCGACTGGCCTTAAAAAGCGAAACATTGATGTTATTTCATGTAGATGTTTCTGGCTCTGGTTTAACATTCCGATGTAAATCGTCAATTTGACTTTTCTGTTATTGATTTTGAATCCCATTGGTCTCTTCAGCCCAGAGGTGTTACACGATTTAGTCGAACAGTAAGTGTTCACGTAAGCTTCAGTGTCCCAGATGTGTCGATATCGCTTGTTAAAACTAGCCGTGGGCTAACAGATTGACGAGGTGATCCTTATCTGGCTAAAGTTTACGTTAGTTTTAGGTAAGTTAGTGAGCATCCTGCGGTAGAGCTGAAGATAACAGCCCTGATTATAAAGTTTGTGATAGTTTAGATAGACGGATTGACAGAAGATAAAATTAACTTTAAAAAGATGTGCATCTCATAAATTATAATTCGTTGTATTTTAGCATTTACAACAGGGTCTTTAGATTTGATCTAATGCAGGACATGACACGATCAAGTTATGTAATTATATAACTAGCAGAGAATTAATAATAGATTAGGGAGAGCGGAATGGCTCAGTGGGTAATGTGGTCGTTCAGTTTATTAAAGTTGGAACCTGCAACACAGTTGAGCAGGTTCGAGCACAGTTGTTGGCGTTAAATAATTATAGAATGTATTAATTGGAAATAAAGTATTAATTGCATTGATGCTTTAAATTTTATAAACGTTAATAAAATAAAACAACACTGCTTATGACCGTGGATGCATTAGTTTCTAGTATTTATTTTTAATCCTGACAAAAACCTCTGGTAATATTGGTAGGCAACTGTTCTTCACTTTTTAAATTTATTGTTGGCATTTTGCTTTAAGTTATATTATGTAATTTTAGCCACAAGATGGAAAATACTTCTTCTTTTTATTGATACATTAAAATAAACATTTTGAATTTAAACTTAAGTATGGGGCTCTGGGTCTTTAGTCTGGTTAGAACTTCGTTGGTTGCAGTTAATTAATAATTGTTCACTACCAAGATATAATGAATGAATACATCTGCTTCATACTGTTCATAAAAATGTGATATATTTTTTTAAACTGAACTGTGCTCACAAGATTAATAAATGAGTATGCGGGTTTGTGAAGATATTGCGCATTAATAAATTTAAATTAAGTACCTTTATGATTTATAATCTGTCTACAGAATTAGCCGAGGCAGACTGAAGGCCAGACTTGCCTACTCTCATTATCTTAAATGACTAATTACACATATGTTTACCATTTTATTACCCTACTAATGACTTGTCCTTTAAATGTACGTCTTCTGACTCGTTAATTACTGAAAAAAAGTAGTATTCAATTAATTGTTGTAATAAAACTGGAGTAGCTATTACTAATTGATGAAGAACGTTTTAACTGATAAGTGATTACTCTATGTTTAAATTATTTTTTAGAATATTTGATCAATTCCATACTGGTTGTATTAAAAGTGCAAAAAAATCACAGGCAGAAGATTATTATAATGTTTCTATTCTTACAAATTATTACTTTTTTTGGAACGTCTGTTTTAATTTCTACTGTATGCAATTTTTATTATTTTGAAATCTAAGACCATGTTTATTTATGCATAGGCTATAAATAAAATTTAAGTGTCTGTCTGTGATTTCAAAATATAAGTTTTTTTCTAAGATCATATGGTTATTCACACATTACAAAAACCTGAACACACATCTATAAATGTGTTGTTTGTACGTCTGTTTGTTTGACCGGGCAAATCTCCGGAACGGCTGAACCGATTTTGACGAAACTTTCATTAACATGTAGAAGACTTTTTAGAGAATATTTTAGGCTATTTTTTATTCCGAAAAAAAAATTAAAATTCCTGACAAAAGATATTAATTGAATTAGTGAAGAGATTACTAGAAGTTTGTTGAAGAACTAATTGTTGCAAAAAGAAATTTGGGGAAATAGAGGCTTTCACACTATGTAACATTATACAATGACAACAAATAAATATGTACCTATCGTCAACTGGAATAACTTTGGCCCTTAAGGGTAACTTTGGAAAAATCTTAGAAAAAGATAGTTTGATCTACTTTTTTAGCTACCAAATAGAGCTATCAACTTGGTTCTTGTGATAAAGATTAAAAGTAACATTTTCAAAATACATGTTAATTACTTTTGTAGAATGTTTTGTTAAATTTTATTTTATCCCCAACTCATTGTACAGTACCTATCTACATAAACTCATAATTTTAACTGGGGTAACATTGTCAGAAATCGTATTTGACCTCAGTTTTTATGACATTTTACATTTGGGACAATGTTACCCAATTAAAGGCAAGATTGGCAAAAAAAATATTATAAATAAAATAAATAAGTTCTGAGTTTTAAAAACAAGTCAATATGCACTTTGAAAACGAAGAGCTTAAAAAAAATAGTACATGGAAGTTAATTAATTATATATAATATGAGGAATATAAGACAATTTATTGACCGTTCGGCATTTCGTCTGTGTGTCTGTCTCACGATTACAGCCAAACGCCTTGACCGATTTTGATGATTTTTGCATGACTGTTCCTTATTCCTAGGCCAAGCCATGTATATATACGGTTTTTTCCATTTTTCATTTTTAACCCCTTAAATAAAATTAAAATGGCGGCCGGACCGTTTCTCTCAGTGTAAACTTTTTTCCAAAGCCAGTTTGTGGCTTAACCGTAGGTCGAACTTAAAAACTAATAACATTTTGCTAAAAGCAAATTAAATTTTAAACAAAATTGTATTCTTGATTTTTCCGTTTCTCTAACGGTAAGCTCACAAAATGGCCGTGAACTTCGAATTTGTTAAAAATCGTCCACGTTTTTATATTTCAACCATGTTCTTATGCGTTTATTCTAAATCAATTCAAAAATGTTCCGTAGCTTTTTTGTATATAAAGGTTCAAAGAATTCATATATGCAAGGAAAAAATGATTGAAGTAATATTAACAAAGTTATTAGCTCAAGAAACAGGCAGGTTCAGTAACGAAAGGAAAAAGTTCAACTTTAGGCCTACATAAAAAGTAAAAAAAATTTGTTGTAATTTTTTTCATAAATGTAAAAACGTTTCGTAGCTTAGTTCTAAATAGAACTGTATAAAAATATTTATCAATTTCAAATTTTTAATTTTGAAAACATCAGTTTTTATGTTCCTATTACAAGACTGCTAACAAAACTAGGCCTGTTTTGAATAGTAATATATCCTTTGCCCAAAAATGACATATTATTATAAAAAAGTGTAGAGGATAAATCAAAGAATTGAACTGTATACTTGTAAATTATTATTCCATAAAAGTATTTGACTTAGCTTTACTTGAATTATAAAATGAGGCGAAACAAATGAAACCTCGCGGCGATTAAGGACATACAACAAATAACCGTTGGACAGCGTGGAAAGTGTGGGTACATATGGATTGAGATCACTATCACGACGCTTTAACATCGTTTGTTTTTTTTATTATTTCTAATATTGGAATATGATATGGAACTGTAATACATTGTTAAGTTTTAGTTATTTAAGTATGTAAATATTTAATTCTATGTTTTCCCTCAATAACGCGATACTTTTAGCTACCTTACGCATTATTAACCTAAATAAAACACAATGCCCCCTAAAAGAAAATCTTTAGCAGTTAAAGCACAAGAAAAGAAATAAACGGCATCAGTTAACTGACACAAACTTTCTCCCAACTTACTGTAGTCAAAATAATATTGTTTTTAATGAAGTTAATCACTTCTCAGGTATATGTGTCTGAACCTTACTGAACCAATAAAAAATGCTTTAATTTACAAAATGTATATGGGAAATAGACATTTAAAAGTATTCCAAACTATCTGTGTGGTAATCTTTAAATTTAAACTAGGGTTAATCACTCGATTAGGAAAAAACTTGTTTCAATAGGGTACAATGTGGATTTAAAATCAATAACATTCTAAAAAAATAAAAAACTTATTTTAACATAGTTAAGTAACTCCCATAATGTCATATATTTTAAACACCAAGATTTTTACAAACGCGGGTGGGATAATATTGTTTGGTTGCCAGTTGCCATAAACTAATCCTTACAGTTTTAATCAAAACAATAACTTCCCGTTATAGTAAGTAAAATGAATTCAAATTTACAATTTTAGTCAAAATCGTTTTTCGGGATGACAAGTAAAATTATAATTAAGACTATAAAATAAAAACTATAAAATAATAAAACTATAAAAAAATAAAATAGTTTTTTAATCATTTTATTTACTACTTTTTAGAACAAAACAAAAAAATAATATTCTACCTACGTCAATCGGATAATACCTAGTCAATCGGATAAAAAATGATTGTCCCAGGCGGGACTCGATCTCGCGACTTTTGAATTACTGGCCGTGCTCGCTACCGTGGTGCTACCCCGTGCGGCCGCCGCCGTGATGCTAGATTGACAACACAAACTTGTTTATTTTTAAACATTTCCCCATAATTATAAAACGCCGAAGTTTTGATAAAAGCGGATGGTGTCATTTTGTTTCGCATCTTAAGCACTATAAATACTGAAAATTTGATCAAAATCGTTAGAGCCGTTTTTGAGAAATTTGCATTTTTGTCGTTTTTTATGGGTTTTTAGGGGTAAATTACCCTTAAAAATTAAAAATTCCAAAAAATGAAAAAAATGCCTGGAGATATTAGGGTTTAGTACCTACATACCAAATTTCATGAAAATCGGACCAATAGTGTCCTCTCTGGTCGTGCATACATACACACACACAGACAGACTGACAGACAGACACCACTCTAAAAACAACTTTTTTGGATTCAGGGGGCACCAAAACGGATATTTCCACCAAAAACTCAAATTCGAAAATTCTGACGAAAACAATACTTTCTCCATATACTATGGTATAGGGGGAGAAAGTAAAAACGATAACTAGAAACCCCTGGATTTGCAAAATAATGTTTCACAGGTTAAGCCTTCTGCTTACTTCCTACTGGCACACTAGTTTTAACCTAAGCTCAAAACCACATTTATTATTTCAACGAGCGAGGTCTACTGTTCACAGAACTACTAGTATGAAGAAACACAAAAAATGGGTCAAAGTTATTCTAGTTGATCAGTACATTTAGCTCACAGCACTTCACCTCCAGGTTCACACACATATATACGAGTATATATTGTATATAATGTATTGGAAGTACACCAATATCATCATAAAATAAATATAAAATACTAAAACCTCTATAACTAGAATAAAGATAGAGTAGAGTGGTAACTTAATGCCTCTCCAGCGTGTAAGGATGTCGTGACAATACCGATAGGCTATGGGTGGATATCGTATTCGGCATGTTGCTTCTGATATTTCACTGGTAAACTGATATTGAAAAAGTTGAGTATCGGTATCGAATTTCAGGAAAATTTACCAACAAATGTTGTTTAAATGTCACATAAACAAACCAAGGAATATAAATAATTCAAGTCGTAAGCTCTAGTAGAGACTCGGAGAACTACATTTGACCACACAATATTGTTTTGAAATATTTTAAATAAATAGTGAAATTTAATCACCATTTTAATTCAGTACAATTCTTCCTCTATTTTCAGCTTCTAAAATAATAATAACGTCTAGTCAGCCCGAGTCTTGGGATAGTGATATTCCCAAATAAAATTTGTTTGCCAAGCAATTTACAAATTTTTAATCTAATTTAAGTTATTAGTATTCTTGACATAGAAATAATAAACGGTACCAGGAACTGGCACATATTTTCTCACAAACATATTTAAATTATGAAACAGATTCACGGTGACTTGTGGGGTGGGGTAGGAGAGGTGATTTTGTATTAAAGTTGTTTTCCCATAAAAATCCATAAAATAACGGAAAAACCAACTTTTCTCAAAAACGGCTCGAACGATTTTGATTAAAATTTTACAGTTTATATTACTTTAGGTCCCTAATAAACTATAAAATGTTAATCAAAATCGTTAGAGCCGTTTTTGAGAAAAGTTGATTTTTCCATTATTTTAAGGGTTTTTATGGGAAAATTACCCTTAAAAATAAAAAATTCACAAAAATGAAAAAAACGCCTGGAGATACCGTGGATTAGTACCTCTATACCAAATTTCATCAAAATCGGACGACTGGTTTAGGCTCTAGGTCTGATAACATCCACACAGACACACAGACACACATACAGACACACACACAGACATCACTCCGAAAACCACTTTTTTAGGGTCAGGGGGGCCCAAAACGGATATTTCCACCAAAAACTCAAACTCGAAAATTTTGACGAATACAATACTTTCTCCATATACTATGGTATAAGGGGAGAAAGTAAAAATAAGTAAGGGCATTTATACATTCCTATAATTGCATAAGTAAGGGCTCAACCTTACATAAGCGCATATACAGTAATACTTCTGCAATTCTGATTCTGCCCATATAACAACAGAAGAGCACCACCTGCGAGACAAAATTTAGTAAATCACCAGAAGATTACAAACACTATAAATAAATGCGTGAGTGTTAATGAAATGTGAGTTGTCTGTGATTTAGTGTAGAACTCGTTACAAGGCAGAGTCGCGTAATTGGACTAGAATGGTTGTTAGTTTGACGGAATCTGTAACTCATGTAATATATGCGCATCTACACACGTAGCCTACAGCTGTAGACAAAATATGTTGAAGCAATCATGACAAACCAATTCAAAGCGATATGTCACTGCAAACATCTTCAGATTATATGCGTAAATATAGTGCGATTCTTTCTTCTTATCTTCTTGGTAATTGGGATACTCCTAACATATACATCTGCCTATATAAACATCACAGCATAGTTAGTATAATTGGTGTTGGAGGGTAGAAAATTATTGTTTCAATATATCAAACAACTTTACTAAATTCAAATTGTCTTGAATGTGTTCTCCCCTCTATGTATATGTATTTTATTTTCTTGTTTTAGATGATGTTTGTTTGTTTCTAATGCTGAGAGAAATTTAGAAAATAGTAGTACTGCATTATATATTTTATATAATTATATATATATAAATCTGTTACTTATAGATTTTAAAACAATTAATCAGGAGGAACCTAAAAGAGTTAATAGTTTTCAGAGAACTGTACATTTCCTAACTGTATACACAAATTTTAGTTTATAAAAAAATAGTTAGGAACACCTTTTTGAAATACAAGTCTTGAAATATAACTTATTTAAACAAATTTTCGTATCCTGGTTTGTCCACATATTTTAAAATTTTGTTTATAAAACATTTGTTTGTCCGTAAATTAGTCGGTGTCTTGAAATATTAATGCAGTAATTTCCGAGTTCTATTTTGCTTCTGAAAAATAGATAATCGGATTTGTATGCTTGCTTGATGAATTTACATGAAATGATCATCAACAATATAGCCTACTCGAATATGTGTCACTGTTATATTGCTTGTATTAGAATTAGCATTGGTAAATGGTAATCATTTTTTTAAATTGGTTGTGTAATTCTGCAGTTATACATTTCTTTTGCAGAAAAGTAAAATATGTAACATGTATGACATATTTAAATCTTTTCCTACTAATTTTTATCGCAAACAAATATTTTGTTATTGAAAATGTTCTTAATAAGCAGCTCTGTTTTAAAAACAATCCGCCAGAACGTTGTAGCCCACAATTAATTAGTGCTGGATATCAGGACCGACCCTGTTTGTTTTGTCCAACTAGGCAGAGAATAAATATACTACACTCCCCTTAATTAAACATAATTATTTAATAAAATATAATTAGGTATAGTAACGTGCATTCAATAATTGGATATTATAAGTAAACATCGTTAATGCTTTTATAAATCAGAAGGCTTCAACAAAACTAAATACAAAACAAATGTATCCCTGTAGTAGTTAACTGGCGTACTCTGACTTTAGAAGTTGCTGTACACATGTGTATAATGGTCTTAGGCTCCTCCACAACATTCTGGTTGACCTATAGTTAGGTAATTTTAATTCAGTTATTTATTTGTTAAAGCGTTGTATAAAATAAGCGTTTGTATCTGAATAAAAATAGGTTGTAGATTATTTAAAGCCAAACGAACGTATTTACAATGAGATCATTAAACAGATATGACAAATTATCTTGTTTTATTTGGTGAATGAATAACATATACATTAATGTATTACTACAATTTTACAATGATATTGACAAGTCATTTACGTAACTATTTCGAATATAAATACTGTACGAAAAATTTATCTGAAATAGTTGGTCGTGTAGAAACAAGTGGAACAGTAAAAGTAACATTTTAAGAAAATTGAGCATTTCAGGTTTTTTTTTGTAGTTTGAGCTTAAGTTCTTTTAGTTTCGATCTTAATGAATATCAATGTATTCTTATAATGTAATATATAAAAACTTCTCTTTGTTAAAACCATTGGCAGCAGGGCCGGATTTCCCTACGGGCCTATGGGCGCAAGCTCCCAGGGGGCGCACTGCAGAGAGAAAAAAATATTTTTAAAAATATCTAGAAATAAAAATAAATAGCCATAACTTAACGTACTTTTTGAATTGATTACAAAAAAATCATTCTGATTTTGAAGTTCATTGGAACAAATAATTGTTGGAAATGCTCTGCTGGTTGGATCGTTTTGTTTCAGTCCCACAAACGTGAGCTCACTATTTAATACATAAAATTACTAAAAGTGTTTTAAGACAGCATTTTGTTAAGCCCAGAACCCAGTAAATTACTAAAAAAAATTTGCAATGATAAAATTGCATCGTGGAGTGGTGTTTAAGCAATTGACATATAGGCCTGATATAAATTTTTAATAAAGGTTTTTGGGGAAGTAACTTTAACCAGACTAGGGGGCGGAAAAAATTATTGGGCCTAGGGGCGCCAACATGCTAAATCCGGCCCTCATTGGCAGAGAAAGCAGAAAAGTTTAGTAACCTCTTTTATTTGACACTATGTTTGAGCCTTGATTTTAGAACTGTTCGAAAAAATAAAGCTCTAGTATGAAAGGCAAATCCCATTTTTCAATTAACAAAAAACATAAAGCATATTTCATGCAGCAATTTTGCTCAACTTCGTACAAGTAATAGAGAACAAACAGAACATTTTAAACAAATCTTTCAGCATTTGCGACGGATCCGTCTTTGATGATGGTTCGGCTTCCAGCAACGTCCGGCTACCTTACGGATGACGCTTTCCTCTAGCGAGCTCTATTGAAATAAAGGCGGTAAACGTATAGTATTTTAAGTTGTGTTTATTTAAACCATTCTAAGTCTCTGCTGGAATAGATCTTACTATGACTAACCTACATTAAGGCGAAGGCAAGATTACTAGTATGACGAGGCTCTTTGCGGGTGCGATCACTCCCAGATTGACTACCGTATTACTTTTCTTGGTTCCAATCAACCAACTTCCCCTCCCTTTTAACTCTAAACTTTGATCTCAGCATATATAATAGTATCTTTTAGCTAGAGTATAATGTGTTCGCTGTAAATGTGGATCCAGACCTAACATATACTGTTACTTTAATTATATTATTGTTATTATTACAAGGTGGACAGGGTACCTTTAACACATTTAATCGCAGAAAACTCAACTACGATTGATTCTTGTAAATCATGAGGACAAATATAAGGAAAGTGTGGCATTTACTCACATTTAATTAATTTTGGCATCAGTTGGCTTTATTAAAAAAAACTATTAAATTACAGAATCGTTACCATTATGCCTTTATTACCTTTATGCCTGGGTTAATTTATATAATTTAAATCTTTGTATTAAAAAAAAACATTTCCATAATTTGTTCTCTTTCTTAAAATTTGCCGTTCCCATCGAACCGTGTCACCCCATCTTAGACGACAGTCTAGCTCGCTTAGTGTTTAGGGATGGCACTTTTTTTATCTATCCTTTATGACCTGCCATATCATTGTTATCACGTGTACAAAATATAAATATAATAAACAATTTTGAGTTTTAATCGTAGCCCTCGTTTCAAACAGCTACTTCACAGCTCCGAAATTTGCTAACTAAGAATTGAATACATCTCAAAGTAAAAAACTCTGTTGTTAATATTTTTTTTTCAATGCAAAGAGAAAAGGTTTTGGGCTACGTAAAACTCAGTTGAAGAAAGTACTAATGATACTAGCTGTTTTTCAGTTTTAGGTAATTTTGTCTTAAGGGTCGGCTCTAGTAAAACAGAAAGCAACCTGCGACTCCTATAGCGGCGGTAGGTTACGCGGACATTGCTCATCCTAAATCCATTTAAAACCCGCAATTATTCAAATAGCGTTTTTTTAAAATACCATACTCTTGGGGACGAAATTCTTCATGCGAATGGCTTGGTAGTTTTTCGCTATAATTTAATAGTGACAACATAAAAAATATTAAAAATCAATGTTTTAAATTGTTAATAAGTATTAAACAAAATAGCTTTCTTAGTTTTGAAAAAGCCATTTGCATGTATATTGAAAATACCTTTAAAATGACATATCGTTTATAATTTTCCGATCAAAAATAAAGGAAAAATATGGATTTTAATTTAACATTGGTCTTATGGAGTGTCAGCCAACATGGCCGACAGCTAGAGTCGACCCTTAATTTGGTTTTTATCTTATTGCTTATACATAATATTATTGAGTAAGATTATTGTTTTAATTCTTTTAACATGTTGGGTTATACTTGAATCCTTAAGTTATGTTTTTATACGGAAAAACTATTTATTAGAAGGAAATGGAACTTAAGCTAATAATTGTATTCTGAATGAATAGTTTATCTATCATAATGCTGTTTCTTAATTAATGGGATTAAAACTTGCCATAAACAATAAGACATATACTTTTTCACCTTAGGGTGGGAACATGTAGACTAGTAGAGTACAGCTAAGACAGCCGGCGGCATTGGCGTTTATGGTTATCTTTGAGAGGTTAAATCGTAGTATAGTAAACGATATTTGTATTTAAATTTGATAACGTTAGATATGTAAAGTTATTGTTCTTATCCATTTCATGGTGTAGTTTTAGGCAGCATACTTGTAGCTGGAGGGTTAGCGTACCTTACTACAAAGCATAAAGTCCCAGGTTCAAATCTGTGTGAAGATCATGGATGCTTGTGTTGTTCGAAAGTGATTTATATGCGATAATAGCCATTGGTTCTTTCCTAAATAACACGGAAGGAATTTTACAAAGACGAAGGCTATTATGGCAGTTTATTTAAATAATGACAAATTTCTGGTGAGTAAAGCATTATGCGTTCGTTATAATATGTATGCTTAGTCGTATTTCTTCTTACATTTTTAACTTCCCGCTACCAATAAAGGGAAGTTATTGATTTCGGTCCGATTTTCGAAAGTCGAGTTTTCATTAAATCTCCACGTTTTGAGGTCCCAGGAAGCCATTCTGACTATCCCCGCCGAGGTGTCCGACCGTGTGTGTGTGTGTGTGTGTGTGGGGGTGTGTGTGTGTGTGTGTGGATGTATGTGTGTAAATAAATTTTTGTCGTACAGT
This sequence comes from Philaenus spumarius, assembly GCA_018207615.1. NCBI lineage: Eukaryota > Metazoa > Arthropoda > Insecta > Hemiptera > Aphrophoridae > Philaenus > Philaenus spumarius. Next base: position 212,767 of record JAGFPH010000609.1, on the reverse strand, counting down.
TTCTCAAAAACGAATCAACTGATTTAATTCTACGACATGTCATTCGAAAGGGTGTATCAAAACTTAGATCTGATTAGATTTGAGAGTTAATCCATCGAGCCAATCCGAAGAAATTTAAAAAAATAACCTAAATTTTTTTTGGAATTTTTATGTTTTTTAAAAATAACTTTAAAGCGTGCGAAAAAATCATAATAAAACCATGTATACATTTTTTGTGCTTAAAAAACTGCGTCGACTGCTTTTTTTAAATTGAAAATCGGACGACGCATTCAAAAGTTATCGTTGTTTAAAAATTCACAAATTTTCGTTTTTTGCTATTTTTTGGTATTTCTTTAACATATCTTCCAGATTTCTCAACCAATCAATATAAACCTGTACATTTTCTTTTTGTGCTTTAAAAACTGCGTAGAATGCTTTTTTAAAAATGAAAATCGAACGACGCATTCAAAAGTTATCGTTGTTTAAAAATTCACAAATTTTCGTTTTTTGGTATTTTAACAAAAAAACTCATTTTAAGCGTTTAAAATTCAAACTAAGCGGGAAGTTCTAAGGTTGGCCTGCACGGTCAACCAATTTCCAGATTTTTTTACCAGGTCTGATTTGAGTAATATAAAAAAATAAATATTGTTTAATCTTCAATCTATTTAGTAGCATTTAATGCATTGCGATGTTAATGTAATCAGGAACAATCATTATTGTGAGTTTTGAAGTTAAACTGTTTATAATTATTGCTGAGTTGTAGTGATTTATAGGATAGTTAACTACCATCAAACTTCGTTACATTTATTCTAATTACGGATCTGTCGTTCATATTTTATCTTGTGGCCAGGATGCAAATCAGAATCAGACAGTTAGCCTTGAGGGGATCCTTCAGGTTTAGCAAGAACTCGTCGCGTCCTACACACCATCACACGTCCAAAACATCTTAATAGCTTCAATCTGTTGGAGCTACTTCCTTCAGCCCCTAATAGACAGTTTCAAACTACCATTTAACGCGTAAGTACATCACTATACAAGGAAACTTGTCCAAAAACTAATATCGAAATAGTGATTGCATCGGGTTAACGTCTGTTAGTAGATTTTTTATATAAAAGTGCTCGTATTTTCTTGTAGATATAACCACAACATTCAATATCCGTCACTTTCAAATCAACATAACACAAAACTTTCGTGCTCTTTTAATTAAATTCCTCGATTCAACACTTTCTTATATACATGCGCATTTTGAACACATGTTCCAAAGGACCGAATACGAACGTTTTAGAAGAATTCCATATTTATGCAACTACTATTTCAAACCCAAACAGCCTATTAAACGAACAAACACATTTTCAATCCAACAGTATTTTTGACATTGCTATCAGAGCTGACCCCCACCAAACCAATACGATCCCTACCACGTAATAACAACGCAATCATTGTCGGTGCAGTGATAGACAGGTGTACAAGTGGAGGCTTATACTGTAGTAATATATAAATGTAATTGTTGAATTATTAGTCCCGTGCGTTGGGATTTGTGTAAATTAAACTAATACTTGTTTTGTTTTTTAAATTGTGTTGTGTAATGTTTGTTGTGTAAGAACTTAACGTGATATTTTGATGTGCATTAAAATAATGCTAATTATTGTTTTATAAATTTTTTAAAAGTGACTTGAAAATGCCTGATCGAAAGGCGAAACGTACGTTGTCTTATCTATCTATATATATAAAGTTGAAATACCACTGACTCACTCACTCATCACAATATCTCGAAAACCGTACCTGCTAGGAATGTGAAATTTGGTTCACATATTGCTCATACACCCTAGAGGCGCACTAAGAAAGGGTTTCGAAATATTTCGCGTTTAAGGGTTGAAACAACCCCTAAAACCATAAATATTGTTTATTTTATATCTCAAAAACCATATGGCCTAGGAATGTGGAATTTGGTACACATATTGCTCATAGGCCCTAGAGGTGCACTATAAAGAATTTTTAAATATTTAGCGTTTAAGCGTTGAATCAACCCCTAAAGCCGTAAATAATGTTGGTTTCATATCTCAAAAACCATATGGCCTAGGAACGTGGAATTTGGTACACATATTGCTCAAAGGCCTTAGATTTGCACTAAGAAAGAATTTTTAAATATTTAGCGTTTAAGGGTTGAAACAACCCCTAAAACCAAAAATATTGTTTATTTTATATCTCAAAAACCGCATGGATTAGGAATGTGGAATTCGGTACACATTTGCTCATAGTCCTTAGATTTGCACTAAGAAAGAATTTTTAAATATTTAGCGTTTAAGGGTTGAATCAAAACCTAAAACCTATTGTTTGTTTTATGTCTCAAAAACCATATGGCATAGGAACGTGGAATAAGGGTCATAGGCCCTAGAGGTGCACTAAAAATAATTTTAAAATATTTAGCGTTTAAGCGTTGAATCAACCCCTAATACCATACACATTAATTGGTATTCTTTCCTTAAAGCTAGAAATCTGAAATTTCGCATTTATTAATTTTAAGGAAATATTTAAATGCCTAAAGCTGATAAAATCCATCACGATTGTTATACTTTCCTTAAAGCCAAAAAGCTGAAATTTTGTACATTTATTTCTTACAAGATACATATAAAAAGTAAACCAGTTTTACATTTCGTTCCTGCTAGGGGTGAAAATGTGAAAACAACCCCTCACAAACAATAAATATACATTTTTATACCTTATTTAAAGCTAGAGATCTGATAATTTGTAAATTAATTTATTACAGGATACATAGAAAAAATAAACCAGTTTTACATTTTGTCACGTTCTGCTAAGAGGTGAAAATGTAGTACCTACCATTAAAACTATAAATAATAATTGAATAACGCCTAAGAACGTGAAATATTTACACATATTACTCACAGGTACTAGAGGCGCAATAAGAAAGGATTTTAAAATATATGGCCTTAAAGGGTTGAAACAACCCATAAAACTATACATATTATTTGTTTACTTTCCTTAAAGCTAGAAAGCTGAAATTTTGTACATTTATTTCTTAAAATCACATAGAAAAATTAAACCAGCTTTACTTTTTGTCACGTTCTGCTAAGGGGTGGAATGTAGTAACAACCCCTAAAACAATTCATATTAATTTTTATACTTTTCTAAAAGTTAGAGAGCTGAAATTTTGTACATTCATTTTTACAAGATGCATATAAACAGTTTTACACTTTGTAACGGTCTGCTAAGGAATTAAAAAGTAGTAACAACCCCTAAAACTATAAATATTAATTGAATAACGTTAAGGAATTTTGAAATTTGTTACACGTATGCTCATAGGCACTAGAGACGCACTTAGAAATAATTTTAAAATGTTTGGCCTTTAAGGATTGAAACAACCCCTAAAAAATAAATGTTGTTTGTTATAGTACTTTCCTTAAAGCTAGAAAGCTGAAATGTTTTACATTTATTTCTTGAAAAACACATAAAAAGTAAACCAGTTTTACATTATGTTACGTGCTGCTAAGGGGTGAAAATGTGATAACAACCCCAAAAAACTATAAATATTAATTTATATTCTTTCCTTAAAGCTAGAGATCTGAAATTTTAAGGAAATATTTAAATGCGTAAAGCTGATCAAATCTATCCCGATCTATGCATGCGCATATAAAAGTCGTATCTGTTCGATCTGCAACATCCAGCTAATACTGTGATTTACCAGTCTGTAGATTTAGCGGTTGAAAAGGAAGACGCTATTCACTCTGAATTCTTTATTTTTAATTGATTTAAATTATTCAGAAAACATACCTTGACGAAGATGATTGACGGGCAGCCAATGAACAAAACATACCAAACTAATTGAAAATACATGTAATAATTAACTTTTCGTGAAATAAAAGATGAAAGAAAATGAGGGAGAAATATTACAATTATTTAACATAGTGATGCAAAATAATTCCCCGTAGCGAAGCATGGGTATTCAGCTAGTTAAATATAGAGACATTAAACAGGACTGTGGGCAGCACCAAAAGTGATACACAGGTATTTATGAAATATTTATACCCAGTCCAGTAAGACAAACAGACAAAAAGTAAATACATATTATATAATATACAAAAAGCAATTTTAAACTGCATATATAAATATTACAAATTAATAAGATTAATTCTGCATACAAAAAGGAAGAATTTTAGAATCGGATTTGAGTTAAGCCTACGTTTGCAATATAAATTACGAGTCCCAAAACTCTTTTTGCATGTTAAAGGAGAATCGCTTTGTAAATAATAATACATTTAAAGTGTTTTAGATTTATATGATGGAAAATTATTTTAGACAATAAAAACATGATGGAATAAATATTACACAAACTGAGAGACGGTTACAAACAACGAAGGCCTATTAACTATCACGATTATAATACAGTAAGTAGAGAGATCAAAAACAGTATCAATAGAAATTAAAATAAAAAAACTTATTTCAAAAATATTTTATGGTTTTAGAGTCTTATATTGTAAGCTAAATGTAATTGAGCGAACAATGAATTTGTTAATCGATTTTCAGACCATTTTTATCTAATAAACAACATATCTTCAAATTAAAAATAATATCAAAATTAATATTTTCTTTAACGTATAAATTAGTGCTAATCTAAATTTAGAAGACAATGAGTCATAAACTGAGACCGTCTATTTGATCTAATAGAGATACCTTTTACTAAATTAAAACGAATGAATTTTATTTAATGTTTGTTCAAAATTAATAAGATAAGCTTAACGTCAAAAGTTAATTGGTTTCAGATTACGTCACAAGCAGAAGTCTCAAGACGGACAAGAGTCTAATAATTTCAATCATGGATTGCCTCAAGGATCTTTCTCTGATCCGATCCTATCAGAAAACCTGATCACAGAGGCATCTCGCCGGCCGGACCATTATAAACTTAACCAGTTAATATCGGCAATGACTTTAATACTTTCTTTGGCAAAATTGCTTTATATTACTATGTTTTCATGTCATAAATCTACAAGACCCTTGAGTTCGATACAAATTAATGTCACGTTTTGAACTGTGCTTTTGTTTTATTACCAATTTATTTGTTTTTATTCCCGTACTCCGTGTCTTTTCTTTGTTTAAACAATTTAAATGGTGAATTTTCATTACGTTAAAAAAGTCTTATTAAAAAGTTACACGTCTAGTTTTTTTAGCCACTTTATCACCTCTGATTAGCCGTTTTCTTTTTTCGATGGTATTTGTTTTATTATTATAACTTAATTAAGAAAGGTTTCGGGGGAAAATATTCTCCCAAGGTCTCGCGGTTGATCGTGTAAATCTTGCTTTGCTTGGTCTGCGATGTTTCACAATATTTACTATTCACACAAGGCTATCTATGCACAATAATATACATATATATAATGTATATATATTTAGTTTATACAAAATTAAATAACATGTACAAAATAAGTAGTTTTGTTCACTAGTGTTGTTTTTAGAATTTGCCATTCTATTTTTTGCGATGGTAAAAAGTTAAATAGAAAATAACTGAAAGTTTTATTTGCCATTGTGTTTGATTTGCCACAAATGGCCATTGTGCCATTTGATTTGCCATTGTTCAATGCATATAGGACCTTCTTCCTTGAATACCGTGTAAAGTTAGATTAAAGGTTAAAACTAGGTTTACCCGGGTGATGGGTTAGATTCGGTCAGAATCATGATGTCAGTTATATTTCGGAAATTATCCATGTTTCCGTTAATTTAGTTTTAACCGTTATTCTAACTTTACCACTTAGATTAAAATGTACTTTGTAATAGAATAAACACATTATAAATCAAATATTGTTGTTTTGATATTTTTAATATCCAAATAATTAAAAGAAAGTGTTACAGTACTTGATTCATAATTTGTTATTAGTTTGCAAGTTGCAGTATGTATATGGCCTAAGTGTTGTAATCATATAATTTATAAGTAAACAGATTTTATCATGCAATATTGTAATTGCTTTCTTTAAACTATAATTATGTTTAACATTTAAAAGAAAACTATTTTAAATTATAAAAGAGCTAAGCCCTATCTGATTCCGTACGGTAGAACCTCAGTAACTCCTTACTAAGTATTTCTAGTTGAATATAAAAATATTGTTAACTATATAAAATGATTTGATATACATTTAAATATTTAGTGAAATAATAACTTTTCTGTTTTATTATTAATTGTGAATGTAACTAAGCCTTAATGGCAGTTGGTTAAACACCACATAATTCAGTATGTAGAAAACAAATTATATTTGTGTTTACATACTTCATCAAATTCGTATAAGATTAATTCAACCATATCATCATAACAAAGTAAAGACGTTTATACAACAATCGTTCAGCGATAAACACTTTTACGATATTATTCCTGTTTTGGGTGTACAAACATTAATTATTTGTAAAATTGTATGATAATGATTCCAATGTGGCCTGCCATTGAACCAAACATAATCGTTTAGCTAGAGGAAACAGGCTGTAATTATAGTTGAAGAGGGCGGGTAGATCTTCATCCGCCGTCAGGGAATCCGCTGATTCCTTCCTGCTGTGTTGACAGTGGCGAGGCTAACATCAATAATTAAGAGCAATTTATTAAACTTAGCCTCGGGGTTAATAGACCAGAATTACTAGGCGAATAATAACGATATAAAATATATCATCAGGTACACAGAAGCGAAGTCTTAACACTCTTTATAATTAATTGGTAATGTAATCCTTTACTCAGGATCTGTGCCAAAAGTAATACACTTGGACATGAAGATAAGAATATGGGGGTGTTTACGTCATATATGATAATCTAGAATAAGATACCCTTTACTCGTATAATATCTGCAAGTAGCTGTCTTACATGAGTTCAACAGAGTTAAATGCTTACAGACCGTTTCAGGATATTTATAAACAATAAAATATATATAACGTTTCATAATGTAAATTTATTGCTGCAAACCTAAATATTTAAAATAAAAATACTTACTAATCTATAATTGGTTTAGGTAGTGATAGTATGAGTTCGACATTATATAGCTGACAATAATTCAATTATTCTTCCATTCGTTATTGGTATATGTGTATTCTCTTGACGAATTGCTCACGACAAGCAACAGACAACTTCTGTCTTCATTTACGTGCCACTGCTACAAACAACGTCATCTATACTTATAAAAGCCAAATACCATTGACTCATTGACTCATCACAGTTTCTCCAAAACCACGAGGCCTACAAACATGAAATTTGACACTAATACTCTTTATAGACTCTAGACGCGCACTAAGAAAGGGTTTCCGAAAATTCGAAATTTTAGGGGGGTTTGGGGGTCAAAGTTACAAAACCACGATTTCTCTAGAACCATCCAACGGATTGGAATTAATTTTGGTATGTAGCTTCCCCTAGGGCCATAGGTGATCTCTAAGAAAGTTTTTCAAAAAATTCGAAATTTTAGGGGAGGTTTAGGGGGTCAAAGTTACTACAAAAAACCATCGAACGGATTGGAATGAAATTTGGTATGTAGCTTCCTCTAGGGCCCTAGGTGCTCGCTAAGAAAGAGTTTAAAAAAAATCTAAATTTTAGAGGAGTTTGGGGAGGGGGGGTCAAAGTTACTAAAAATCCCCATAAGAAATACATAGTGTAATATATTTATTGATATAATACATTTTTTTTTTAATATACATTTAACTTTGATTTGTCTATCCGTGCAAAGCAGGGTCGGGCCAGCTAGTATGTTATATTTAATCCAAAGATGGAACTTGGGTAGATAGCAACGAAGTAATTTAAAATGACTTTAATATTACTGAGATGGAACTGAAATGTTAATTAATGTATTAAATTGTTTTAATCGACTTCTGAATGATGGCCTATGTGTTGAGCAGAGCTTTAATAGCGAGAAAATTTTCAGGATAAACTGATGTTTTTGTGCTTTCTATTGATCGGGCTAAACAGTTGTAGTAACATACAGTTATAGAACTGAAGTACCGTAAAGCAATTTCTATTGCAACCATTTATTATAACATGAATAGAAATGTTTATAAAAATAAAATAGTGTACAGAAAATAGTTTACATATTTTGTATTTATTAGTAAAACCAATCATTTACAATAGACTTTCATTTTTTCATTTAAAGCATTAGGATATTTTCATACATACAAAAATTTAATTTGTAGTTTTGATTTCATTTCGATTCTCGTTATCTACTAAATTATTTGGGAACTGAAAACCCGTCGTTTTTACATATTTATATGACTAATTAATTTCTTTAAATTATAACAAAATTACACAACTTATAGAATTAAAAAAATACATGACATCATACGTCTTTTCGAAATAACAACTTTTTGTAGATACTAAAACAATATTTTTCCCGAATATAGGTAGATGTTTTACTTTACTGAATACTTAATGATCACATAAATCCAAACATTTTCTTTAAGTTTGTAAAACTTAGTAGAGTAATTATTCTCTGTTTCTTTTGGTTTATTCATAATATTTGAACATACAAACTTTCTGGAGCTAGTCCCTATTTACTAGTCCCTATTTATTTTTGTTAAACAAGCTTCAATCCAATGAAAACAAACATTCATATCTGCTTGATATAAGATACTGCGAGCAGATATGAATCATTTCCAACAAAATTTACATTGATTTTAGATTCTCTGTTTACAAATAGCCTCGATTATAATAATATGTGCATTTTATGTTTATCTCGCTACCCATTGTAAGGTAAGACATTTATATATCAAAGCAGCGTAAACAAGTTTATATCTTGATTTGCTTATTTACATATATTGTGAGAAATAAAATATTGCAACTGACATAAAAAAAACGTTAGACTTAAAACCGTTCATGAGCCGCTCCTTCTAGAACTCTTATTCAGTTGTTTAAAATCTTCGCTAATACTAAATGCATAAAACAACTGCTACAAATTGTATTTACTTTGGCAAATTAAGTATAAGTGCAAATTTGTTTGGTACTGTATTTTCACATTTATTTTAATACATTGTAATTTATTATTTTGTTTCTTAATATTGAGTGTTTTATATTTTGTCCTATATATATGGTTATACTGTATGAATATTACACCAAACGACTCCAATAAAATTAAACTATTGACATATTTTTAAATGGACAACACCTGCCAGAAACCTTACTTTTTTAACATTACTTTCAACCTACACGTGGGACAACTTTAAATACATGGTACATTCAACGTTTAACAAAAAATTATTTACATTAAATACTTATGTTTTTAAAATTGTATAATTAATAATAGACAGAATCGCCTTAATATTATTATTTAATTTACAACTATGTAATAGTAATAAATGAACTACTAACATTAAATTTACAATAATAATAAAAAGTATAAAAAAATATGTGTATCTATCAAATTAATTTCTAAGACAAATTTTTCATCACCACAGACATTGAGCTACAACTAACGAACTATAACTTACTGAAAACAAATACCTTTATTGGTTACTGTCAATATTGCAACTTTTTTTATGTTTAACATTTTTTCTCTTATACCATATTATTACCTTATTATACATTTTGTTACTTATAATTACTTTTTCCAGGTTATATATGTTTTAACAAACATAGTTAAATTTTGTATTTTATTCCTTTTTTGTAATCAATGACTTAGATTATGTTTCGTAATAACTCAAATAATACGTCACGTATGATATAAGGTGACATTGTAACGGTCGAGTTACCTATTTTCCAAGGATACTAGTATAGTAGGAAAGTTGATTTTCAAACATTCCCATGGTGCTAGGAAACCACAAAAAATATGTAACTTAAATATATATTTAAAAAAAATTAAAACCACTAGTTACGAACAAAGTAAATTATATAGGCTAGTTTTGTGCGTTATACTAAGTTATATATCTAATAGCAATGCATACATAAACGGTTGTAGGTTTCGATTTGTTCATCTATATGCAGAGCATAGCATTGCACTTGTTTTCGGATTATTTTACGAGGTAGATTAACCTGCAGGGTTATTTCTTATTTATCTGTGCGGGCATGCGCAGTGTTTATTACGTCTGCTGGCGCTACTAATGTTGTCGGATGACGCTCGAAGCTCGTTGCGATGTAAAGCACGTTGAGATCGTTCTCTTTATGATTCTTATCGCCAAACGTAGTTAAATTCACAGCGGGTAATTAAATACACAGTTTATGCAACGCCAATTAAAAATATTTGTAATGATGTTACTGACAGTAATTGCGTGTAACTACAAGTAAATACCTGGCTTACAAGCGTTTCATGTAGCCCTGAGAACAAGCACATTATAATTTAAATTTGTTACTTTGGGTGTTATTTATCGTAAGTAGTTTGTCTGATTTTGTAAATTGTTGGCGTCTTTTACAGGTTACGTTGGTTGGTTAATATTGGAGCATATTTTATTTAGGAGGATATTTGTTTTAATATGGCAATTATATATATACCAACCTAATTTGTTGATGGTGTCCCAGTTTCTCGAATTTTGTAATTCGGTGGTTTATTTTACAGGTTTATAACATTATGTAAACAAGTTATGGCGAAATTGTACAATCTTTTTTGTTAATTTATTGCAATGCACAACAATAGTATATAACCCCTCATGGCTTCCCCTCGGTTTCTGCACTTAAATATGTAGCTTAAAATCACAGTTCGAGTACGAGAAAATATGATGTTTGTCTAGAGAAAAAAGTTAATTGCTGGTGATGATAGTCCGTCGACGCTTTCATGTTTGAAAACACAAAAAAAAAAAAACAGTAGAACTATTTATTGTCTTAAATAAATACTCTTAAATTTTTAAAGTACTCTTTAAAAATGATTAAATTAAAAATATTATTTAATTTGTCATTACAGTTATGTATATTGGAAAATCTAATTTTAAATAGTGCCTATGCACTAATGCATAAAAGATAAATTCGGAATATTGAACAAACACTTTTTAGGCTAGTGTTGTTAGAAATCTATCTACAGTTGTACATTTTGTCTTTTGTTCTATTCGTGTTTGTTCACAATACATTAAACTAAAATTCATTTATTCTGGGGTTATTGTCTATTGACCAAGAAGAAACTAAATAGCCCTGGTTACAACTGTCATTAAGGAACCGGGTCTAAATAATCAAATGTGGGAATTAACAACGAACACAGAAACTGTAATTTTAACACCTTTATTGCTTCGACTAGCGGCCGACACCCTCATTATGAGTGATAAATTGGTCCGATAAAAACTCACAAGAGAGGCGCGAAAACAAATGGGGTAGCGTCATGCCACCTCCCTCACAAAAACTTAAAATCTCAAGTCATTCTTATTACACACTTTTGAACAGAAGAAGGACTTTTATTTACATTGCTGACTAGATTATAGGGTACAATATACTACACAATGTTTAAATATTTCTTAACAAATGATTCACAGTTGCATTCTTACAGTTCACTACTTACAAATTCATGTTTATTGGTGCGTATGAATATATATTTTTTCCAACAAAACTCCAATGGCCATCCTTTGCTGAACTGATTTATATTTTCAATTTGTACTAATGATTACCAAACTGTTAAACAAACATTTTCAATCGAACGGAGAGGTTCGTTTCGTTAGCATGACTTAACGTTTAAGTTTTGATTAAAGGTTTCCTGTCTAAATTAGTTTACAATTTATTGTAAATTCACTTTAGGAACCTTGTGTTTCGGAGTTTGGCTTAGTCCAATTAAGAGGCGATTCTGACACTAATAGCTTGTGTTTAAAGTCAGTTCGACGTGTTTGATCAATCTTTACCTAAATCAAACTAATAGGGCTACCATTGAATCTCGTGTGAGTATAATTTGAAATTAATATAGATTATGGTATAATGGATGGTGTAAATAAGTTAGGAAATTATTTAACACACCCGTTGTAATTAAATTATAGAAACAAAAAAGACTTGTCAATGCTAATTTGTAAGCTGTCTTTATTGCTAACTTTAAGAATAACTCTCCTAATTTTCTACTAATACATTATGTCTATTAAATAATTACAAGTAGGCCTTTGTATTGAAGTACTTAATTACCTTGTCAGCCAGTCAGTAGTTTGAACCTCCTTCCAAATACTTAACGTGTGATTGCACAATATAAATTTAATAAAAAATATGTAGTGGTAGATCTAGCATTGAATAAATTGTGTCCAAAATAATTTTCATGAATAATAGTTATCTTGTCCATTTATAAAAATAAATGTATATTATGAAATTTACAGTCTATAAAAATTGATAAAATTAACTAATCATCACCTATGGTTTCTAAACAAACTAGTCTACTTGTAAAACCAATACTCAAGAATATCATAGATATTAAATAACATTTTCGGTCCAGAAGTGCAATTAAAAAATTATATAGTTTTATTAGAATATTTATTGTTTTTTATAATTAATTTTAGGATCTGTACATTTACAATGTTGAAAATCCCTAAAGGCATAGGGTTTTTTATAATAAAATTTATTTTAGCATTTTACATTGGATTTCCAAAAGTCGTGTATTGCATCAAAACACTTACCAAAATAACGACTTCGATTTTCTAATGGTTAATCTCAAGCGTTACATATTATTCTGTTATGTAAGAAAATAACACATAGACAAATTCAAATTCAATAGCTGGAATCGTAAATGCAACAATCAAAAACAAGATGACAGTGAATGGAATAACATACAAACACTATCAATAACTGGATTCGAAACTGCAACAACGAAAAACAAGATGACAGTGAATGGAATAACATACAAACATTATCAATAGATGGATTCGAAACCATGACATCAAAAACAATGTAAGCTAATTTTATTAGTTGCACATGGGACAAATATTGGTCAGTGAATAGAATAACACACAGACAAATCTAAATTCAATAGCAATTCGAAACAACAGCACGAACCATATATACGATGGTTTTATTAGTAGCCTATGGGACTAATTGAGGAAAGTGAGTGGAGTAACACACAGACAAATCGAAATTACATAGCTTGATTCGAAACTGTGATATCACAAACAATGTAAGATATTTTTATTAGTAGCCTATCATATGGGTAGTACTATAGGTATAGGTGTAGTGAATGGAATAAATCACAGACAAATCGAAATTAAAAGCTGGATTAGAAACTAGGATGGCACGGACCATATATGATGGTTGAATTAGTAGTCTATGGGACTAATGGAGGACAGAGAGTAGAATAACACATACAAATCTAAATTCAATAGTTAGATTTGAAACTACAAAATTATGAACCATATATGGTGGGAACTTATGGGACTAATGGAGGACAGTGAATGAATTACATGTAGCAAATAAATAGTCAATAGCTGGATTTAATACTACGAGAGCACGAACTATATAATAATATGATGGTTTCATTAGTCCATAATTAATTGTAGTATTAATGGGGGACAGTGAGTGAAATAACACATAGAAAATTTCAAATTAATGGGGTTTTTTATTATTTGTTTCTATAAAAAGGGAAATAATTAATTTTCTAAATTCTAAGCTGAAAAGCTCATTCCACTCATGTTGGAAGAAAGTGAAAAAGCTTAGTAAGTATAGCATAGGCTAAGTCAAAATAGATCAAGTATTCTTGATGGAGTGGCGTAGCCAGGTTTGCGGGGGGGGGGGGGTTACTCCACATGAGGTTCCACGCCCAAAGGGGTGTACAAATTTAAATTTTCATACTGGCACTTAAATAATTAACATAATATAATTTTGTAGATGGTTTATAATTTATTGACCATTTTATAAAATCAATCATACGATAAACAGGAGTTTAATCAAACGGAAGGCCTGTATAAAAAGCCTACATTATAGAAATGTTGGCAGGTTTCTTAAATTTAAAATAGCTTTAAGTTATAAACATATACTAAAGAAATTGTTATTATACAGGTTAAGATTGGTCCAAGTAATTAAATAGAAAAAGACTACTAAATTTCTCAAATACCTGTAAATTTGTGGCAACACATTTCCTGCTGAATATTAATAATATATTTTAAAACAGCTATAGTATTCTATAGTTGATTAAATACATAAAGAAACAATAATTTATATATCTTTTTTTAAATTGTTAACCATTTTAGTTTTTATATTTATTTTAGAGTGGCAATTTTTAGACCTACAATCTGCCAGATATAAATTTTATTGTAAAATTCATCACAATTTTCATGTATAAAATTATCATATCTAAATTTGTATGATTTGTTTTTATTATAAAACATGAACTATATAATATGTAAATCGATAATACATATCGATTTAAACTTAAATGTTGAAACAATATAATTTTATTGATAATGATTTCCTAAGTAACAAATTTGTATTCCCCAACAACTTGCACTGTAACAGAACCATTTCAAAAAGCATAATATTTCAAATTTACTTATTTAAGTAATGTCTATTTGTCTAATTCTCAAAATAACTCTGTATGTTTTATGGTTTTCAAAGTTTTTTGTAAATACGTATCTCACACCTTTAGAACTAATAACAATAATTAAAGTAAGTATAATATGGCTTTAATTTTTTAATATTTGCTCTTTTGTTATGTTTCGGGCTTAGCCTAGCTTCCAAATATTTAAAAATTATTTATAACGTCCAAGAGCACCACAAAATGTAAATGTATTAATTAACTTTGACACGACCTTAACACAAATTTAATTCAAGTTCTAACAAAGTTCACTTTTGTATTACACCATTTGCATAATTAAATCATATTACGAGCTTTGCTTCGCTGAGAAAAGATACGAGTTTTTGTGTAAACGCCTAATTATTATTGACCGACAGTAGCAAAGGATTTTCCCCGCAGTCGGCCCAAGTCAAACAATTTAAGGTGCGAACGTTATTTCTTCATTGAAATGTGCCAGCAACGTGTCAATTACAGCTACAACCGCCATAAACTATATTGAGGTGCAGGGGTGCCTTTAATTGACATCATTAGGTGCATTCTTATACTACACAAATTGCATTTCAGAAATTACGCTCGGCGAGAATTCGGTACCGTTAAAATACTCTCGTTGTTTTTACATTAAGTTCAAGACAAAATTATGTAGGAGCTAGGAAAAAATGGGGACGCCTGTCCAATGTTATATAAATTACTGGGATGCTGGAGCTGTAGGTCACCCGTTGACGTTTTGTTCGTTTTACTTCTTCATTGTTTCATTTTATATGGCTTCATAAAATGTTAGACTCTTAGCTCAGAAAATTACTTAATTTATCCTTACTTCAATGTTTGTAACTTGGATACACTCTTTGGTTAAAGTAAAGGTGTATCCTCCCAAAAAAAGCTTTTTAACACATTTGTAAAGCTGTGCTTTAAGAATATAAAAGATTTGATTAAATATTTTAAAAAAAAGAAGAGGATAGAAATAATATAACTGTAAACTACAGTTAATCACTGAACAAATGTTTTAAAATAGCAAGAGCGAAATCAATTATTATGTAAAGCTATGAATCTATAACTGAACAAATATTGATCGCATTAAAAATATCTTTCTCTCAAAATCACCAAAACCGATCGATGCTCTTCATTCGAGACTCTGAAGAACTTCTTCGACTCAGTACTTTCACTTGAATGTATCCATGAGTCTAATTACAAAATAGTTGAAACGCTTGGCGGCCCTTTTATTGACTAGCCTCGTCAAGAAATGCAGTACTATTTGCGACTATGTTTACTCCTAAGCTCTATAGGTGATCTAGTTATATTTATTTCCGAACAATATCTTGGAAATTTCAATGAAAAGGACCTATATATTATAGGCCTTCATAAACGCGTACGAACATAGTTGATTTGTTAGCAAAATACCACATATGTGCGACTTTTATACCGGTCAAGTCTAGACTGCTTTTTAAACTTTATGACTACCTCCATCGAGGGAATAGATCGCATGTGGGTCCTGATGATAAAACTACAGCGTTTCATAACCATGGTAGCGTTTAAGAGATGATTGATGTACCACTAGACAGAAACACGTGCAGACTTTGTCACATGTAAACATGTGGGTTGGTAACTGTTTTAGTCTTATTTTCAGTTTTTATGTTATTTCTTGTTCCATAAACAGGACCACAATCTATATACAGTAATACTAATATTTCATCTACGTATTTTTTGTCTGGATGTCCATCTACAACAATCGTTAAGGGACCCACACACTATCAGTTTAACTGCGCAGTTTATCTGTGCAAATAAAATTGCACAATTGTGTGAACTGTGTGGTGCGTGGGCTACTTCATTTTTCTCCTCAGTTCTGCTATCAGTTCTCTCAGTTTTTGCGTGCAATATAGATTTCTATACGCGTCATTGAAATTCAAAAATTGTTCTTTATTTCGTCATGGTGATGCAACAGAAGAGTAAAAAATACAATAAAGAGCCGACGTGCGTGGCTAGAACAAGACTGTGCAAACTGTTCGATTGACTGAGCTAACTGCGCAGTTTATCGGTGAAAAGTAGTCTCTCTCACAGGCTGAAAGCCTGCGTAAACATCTGCCAGAACCGCACAGTTCCATCAGTTTCTCAATTAGACATTACTTCACATGTGATAAACTGGGCAGCTGAACTGATTGTGTGTCGGCCCCTTTAATTCTAGGAACCTCAGTTGTAACCTGTCTATGAGTTGTGCCTTTTAAAAGCTTTGGTATATTTGTAAAGAAAAATGAATTCTGTAGCATGTTTCATGTGTAGGACTTGTAGAACGAAAATATGCTAAAAACATTTTTTAAATTGATGATTTTTGTCCATTTTCAGTAGCAAATCCCCTTAACAAGTTCAAAATTCTTACAAAATTAAAGTCTTACTGCATTTTAGTTGTAGTATAGTTTTGATTATACCTTCTTGACTCGGCAGCTAACTTTCGTGCGAAACTGTGTTTTACTCTACTGATTACGTTAAACATATCAAAAACTAAGAAGAGAGCAAGTTAACTTTACTTTTAGATTTCATTAGTTTTCAACACGACAGTATTTCTCGATGCTTACTTTGTTTATTTTTTGTTGTTATAATGGTCGTTGAACGATTAACCTACAAATGTATTTGAACCTTCAGGCCAATTTTAAATTACACTCAAATTTACTAAAAAAAACATGTTTTCTTACGCCAGATTATTTGAAGCAAATAAAATAAAATATTATTGTTTATTGAATTTTTGTTTAAATAAAAACAGTTTAGCGTAGACTATTTGTAATGGCGCCGTGTACTTCATTTTACCACTTTATTTCTAACAATTCTTCCGATAGACCTTTATGATTTAATCAGCCTACGTAATAAAGGCAACCCACAGCTTTTATCTTAAATCATTTTCTTTTACAATCGCTGCCCAGCCCAGTTTTGATACAGACTAATAAAACAGCCTATGATATTTTGCATAACAAGCCATGTACAAGTTTATTCCAAATAGAATAAGTAGTTTCAATATTACTGCTTTTAAATACATAAAATATTTACAGTAACAAAATTAAACATTTACCAATCAAATTTACTAATGAAATGTATTTGCTTATATTTAATATAGATAGTAGTGTGTTATCTATCTAAGCTTTCTTGTTTTGTTTTTTGTAAATCTGGTTTTTGTTACGAAATTCTCATGGTAAATACACTTTAATCAGTTGTAGTAAAAGGGCAATTTTCACTTAAGTGGCTCTGCTTTTTATTATTCCATCCCTTAAAATAGAAAAAAAGGTACTGCCATATGATCACCCATTTGTCTGTTAATCACATTGACGAAACAGATAAAGTACCACGCTGAAATGTTACATTGTTGTAAAGCTGATATTATTCCAACAATGAAAATATATATACAGAGTGTTCATAAAGTCCCTAGAACACTTAATTATTGAACACTCAATGACATTTTTAACCCCCCTACCCCTCAAGCCAAACAAAATCACAAAGGTTCAGATATGCACAAGAATTTGTCCTGTTATGCAATACAAGATATATACAAAGTTTTGTTAACTTATTTTCAATAACAAAAATAATAAAGGGGGTTAAAGGGAACACTCTGTATATGTTATATATATATTACGTGATTTTGGTCGTGTGAGAAGTATCGTTTGAAAGGAATATATCTAGGTTAATACTTTTTGATATGCGAAATATTCAATATATTTCGGAGAATGTTGATAAAAATTAATTCTACACACATTTTTTGACTTCTGCAGTTAAACTTTAAAAAACACCAGTGGTGGTAAAGGTACACATAATAGCCTATTTTACAAACAAAAACAAACAAAATATATTAAATCCAAAATTTTGTGAAAAAGTGATTGAAAATAATTAGTTTTATCATCCTATTCTATCCTCAGAGCTCATGGGTGGAGTAGCTTGTCATCATCTTATCGGAAATTTCAAGACATTTTCCTCAGTCAAACTACTAGAGCGATTATCTCAATTGAAACATATGAATAGGCAAAACTTACTGCGAAATGGATCGATTAAATCTCGAATAGTATCGTGATGTGGTCTTGATCTGAAAAACTTCATGAACTAAATACACGAAGAAAAAAAACGTCTCCAACGTGTAATATTTAACACACAAATAATGTTATGTAAAAAATAAAAACACTGTCAAAATAAACATGTTAGAATGTAAACAAACAGTTCTGCCAAAATAAATCTAATGAAATTGACCAATGAACGGCTGACGCTTCGGATTCCTTGGCGTGTGAGTTAAACTTGCACTTCTCCGGTTGTATTTAATTACCGACTAATCTTTAGATTTGATCTACAACATCAAATGTCCAAAACTGCGGCAAATCACAATTGCCAACATTTTATATGTTTTACAGAACTTTAAATTCCCGGAGACCCATCAGAAACATTGTAAAAGATACAAAGTTACTCTTGTTTGGTTCTTACAAAGATAATCATCTTAGGACGACGGAATGTCATGAATTGAAGAAGTACATTAAACCGAATTAAACGTATCAACTTTGTTGCAAATGTAGAAACAAGATTTCGTTTATTGCTTTTGTTTTTCGCACTTAAAAGACTGATTTATTGTTAATTGCCTTCATAATTCAAGTCACCGATTTCCCAGCTAAATTAGCATTTTACAATCGCAATAAAAAAGAGTTTGGACAACAAAGTAACTCTAAATTCGTTAGTCTAGCATATAATTAAAATTTTAAAACCTTAATTTAAAATCATTTAAAAATTAATAATTTTGTAAATACCAACGAAGTGACGACATCTCATAATACATAAATCGTAGGCCTACCAAGGGCTTCGTAACTCCTGCCGTTTTACCAAAACAATATTAAATATATATTTTGACTTACCGTCTACAATATTCAATTTGCCGTTTCAGCTATTCAGCCATTTTCAAGTATTTTTCAGCAAATTGAAGATTGTAGACGGTAAGTCAAAATATATATTTATTATATCAATATTCAGAATGGTGACAAACAAACGTTTTGAAAACAATATTGCTAACACCAATGCTTCAAAACGTCATAAACTCAATATATACTGAAAACCATCTAACCAATAACAATAACCATGGTGGAAATAAATTGGTACTAATGAAAAGAGGAGTCAGCTTTCAACACAGTATTACCTTACATGGCAATAAAATCATATTTTCTAAACAAAAATATTTTCTATTATATAATTGTCTCTAACACCACTGAATTACTACAAAAAATTGCTGCAATAAAAGGCAGGGTCATATTTTTTTAGAACAACATTTTCGGAAAAATATTTCAATAAATTTATATAAGTCAACGTTTTTTATTTAATTTTATTTATAAATCAACTTTTCGGGGTTTAATCGATCGGCCTCCCCAAAACCCGTGGTACATTATTTGATTGAGTTATGATTATTGGAACATATTCTTGTCAGTTTCCTTTATAGATCTGCAACATTTGAATGTGACACTTTTATTTGTTCCGGAAAAACTCGATTGTGAGAGACAAACAGGAAGACTGATAGTGATCCTATAAGGGTTTCGTTTTTATTCGATTGTACAAAACCTAAATATGTACTCAACACAGCCTTGTGCTGTTAATCACTCTGCTTCCTAAATACCCCTTTGATTTTTATTTAAGGTGTAAAATAATAATGAAAAATCTACTTCGTTTCAATAAAATTATATTGAACCCAAAATACAAGTATAAATCTTATCATAAAATGAATACAATATTTGATCGTACTTCAACAAATTTCCATGAATCCCACATGTAACAATCGCTTTATGAGATTATTTCATCAAACGTACACTATTTGCAGCTTGAACTCGTTTGTATTGTGATTTAATGTGCCACTAAATTAATTCAGATAGAACTGCAGTAAGCGGCAGGTAGCTTAAAAATCTGTCCAATAATTTACCCCGAGATTCTGTTATCAGATGGTGTATGGCAAAGTAAATCACGATGGGGAGGCTGAGAAAGTTCCGTGTTAATGACTAAAGAGTACCGGCCTATTCTACACAATAACCGTAATAATTCACTTCCATAAGCTTATCTTTCCTTTGTTTTAATTTATCTGGAAATCATTATTATCAAACTAGTTTTATTGTTCGGACACGTTGATAAACAAGTTTATATCTCACTTAATAAATCAACCGACATTTTCAGAAGTCGTATGAATTCAAAATATGCTCAGCAAGAATGTATGTATGGAAAAAGTATCGCAGAAGATGTACGGTTGGTTCTGGGTAATAAATAACCCAGTATTGTTTTCTTTTCTTATTTTTTTCATCGCAAATTGTAGCTGAAAAGAGGGATTTGAAACTTTTAGGATTATCTTATATAAATATACAAATATCTTAATATTAAAAAAACTGCTTTAGATAGAAAGCACTCTTTTGTAGAAACCAGATGATTCTTTAATTTTTTATCACGTTTTTTGAGTTAATGTACTCCCATTAAAATTGTGTACCACATTGTAAATAGCTGAAGCTAAGAACTCTAAAACGAGAGGTCCGTAGATAAATATTCATTTTAATTAAATAACTATGGTCTATTATCTAACTACTTATAGTAATAAGATTATAAACTACAATACTCTTTTTTATAAGAAATGTACCTCAAAATGTACATTCTTTATAAATGTATAATTCACAAATCCAATAAAAGGTCAAATGTTTGCCTTTCAAACATATATTAACATCACTAAATTAACATTTTTTCGCATCTATTTTTATAGCAAACTATTAGATTGTTGTAATTAGATTGTTGAACTATCCCCCACTAAAATAACAACAAACTAAAATTTAACAACGAAGCTCCAGAGTGACTGTTGTCAGGAAACATTTTCAGTGTCCTTAGCTTAAGTCGTACACTGTTATTTTTAGTGGGGGATAGTTCAACAATCTATGGTGATACATTTGTTACCATAACTTTAGTTTAAGAAGTCATAGAGAGGTCTAGCTTGCGGCATTTTTTTTTACCTCCTTTAAAATGATATGCAACTTGCTAGGGGTTGCTTTTTGAAAATAAAAAATTACCCCCAGCAACACCTATTTAGGGGTGAGGGTTGAAACCCTAAACCTCATAAAAAAGTACTTTGAATTATGTTAGTAACATTTACCAAAGATTGTTTGAAAATTTACAGTCGTTCAAAAATTAAAGAGGGGGGACCTTTATGAGACACCCGGGATATAGATTTTTTTTCCCCGATGGTGGGGGGAATGCATTAGGCACCATCAAGGAATACGTATTCCTTGGTGTGTGGGACTTACGGTTCATCCGGTTTACCCAGCACTAAACCCTAACCTCCATTCTTATTCAGGCAGTACCTCCACCCTGGAACCGCCGGATAGCATTACTTCAAGGTGGTACCCCGTATTTTGCCATTTGGCTTGGTCTTCTTTTTTCTTTCCCTTCTTATCATACAATTACATCTCCTTTATTTTTTCTTTCATGACTCTCTCCACAAAATCAGACACTGCTCTCCAGTAGGTCTCTTTCTCCAACATTTTACTGACTATGTTGTCAGGGTTAGTGTCACCCACCTTAGTTATTAGAAAGCGTCTCTCCGTGTTCCATCTTTTGCAAACAAAGAAGGTATGTTCTGCATCTTCTCTGTCAGAGTCTCTGCACTGACAGGCTCCGCTAATTGTCTATATCATGGTCCAGTAATTTTAAATTTAACATTAGTTTCCCATAAGAAACTTGTACTACTCATATAAAACATTGTTGTAAAACCGTAGCAGCTAGCTTCACACTATTAATATTGCACTGTATAAAAATGAAAAATATACCTACGGTACACATTTGAAAAATATTTCTAAGAGTTACACCTTTCAAAATGTTTAATTATTTATTTATTTCATGATTTAGTTTTGATAAATATTACTTTTAATTCAATTTTTAATCCAAATTTAATTTTAAATATTTTTGGCAGCATAGTTTTTTACACTAACAAAACCAATATCACACTTTAATTCATACAATTAAGGCACATACAAACAATCTATTGTTAAATTTATTTTCCTCTCTGAAGCCATAATATAGGTATTTTTTCTTTGCTTATTTATTTTGAGAAAAACAAGGATTTACTTTGAATTGCCTCTTGTATGTGTGCCCATGAATCTTTGACAAGACATAGCCTCGTGTCATCTTCTATAAACGAAGGAATCCTAATGATTTAAACAAAGGTATTTTAAACTCTCAAACAAGAAAAATTATATAGCTTTGGAATTTGTCGATTCTGTTTAAATAATTTGAGGAAATTTATAAAAGTCAATTTACTTTAGGTCTGGGAAGTTTTGTAGATTAGTAGCTGCTATTAATAATTTGTGGAGAAAGGTTCCTTGTCCACAAAGCCTACGCCGCTATGCCATGAAGAAGGAACCTTCAAATACTAGTCAGTGAGGCTTATTTTTTACATACAAATTTTGAATTCTTTGAATTACAATAAAGGGTCACACATTATATATTTCAATTAGTGGTCAACCTTTTGAACGCAATGCGACAATACAAATTTAAAACCAAGTTTCGAATGTTTTCTTAACATTTCATATCACTTGATAACTTTAATTAGTATACTTCCCTGGGAATGTTTATAGATATATTATCTTTTTATATTTTATGGATAAAAGCGTTAAGCCAGAGGTTTAATTGAAAAATGTATTTTTACTACAATCAAGCAACATTTAAGGTCGTTTTTTCGTTTAAATTATTGGTATTGTCATTCATTCAGACTCGATACTACTATAAGTAATTCAACTAAACACTTGCATTTTGACTGGGATATCCATCACACTACCAGCTATTTAATCTGATGACGAAATAATATGTTTGCAATTAAATCCACAAAAACTATTGTTATAAATGTTTTTCCCCCAAGTAAAACTCGATCTTTCTCATCCAACCTATCATATGTTTAACGTAAACAATTTTAAAAATCTGTTATTTTGTCCATGTGTTTTCTTTTATTTCAACTCTGTTTCTGACTTATGAAGAAGTGGTGCATAAAGCTATAAGGTTATATCCTTATTAGGCTTAGTTGCATTTTTTAAATTTAATTTTTCTTAGCCAAGCAGAATTGCCTTGGAATGTATTCAATCAAAAATTTAATAATTTTTACTTTAAATAATAAAAACACTATTATTTCATTTTTAAAAAGAGTAACTCAAATTATGTATTTTTGTTTGTAATGTACACAATTTTACAAAACATACTTCTATAGAACCCTTCTCTGAGGAGAAATACCATCAATACAAGTTATTTTTGCCTGTATGTGTTTTTCAATTTTATGTTTAAAAGAAGAGTGGTTTGTTACATACTGTATTCTACAAAAATAAGACACGAAAACAGCTGATAACATTTACTTACTACAATAACTACCTGATAACGTTTATTTACAAAAATAACACCTGATAACGTTTGTTTGGAAAAATTTCAATGTAATAACGTTTATTTACTAAAATTACCCCCTGGTAACGTTTATTTACTACCAAAATCATTTGATAACGCTATTGCCTAATGCACAAAATGTATTAACGTTTTTGGGACAACTGAAATGTTAACGAAGTAATGATACATATTGTCTTTTGCTCACTGAGATAAAATGGCTGGAGGCCTATAAACATACTTCAGTCTAAAAGCTCGACTTAACATACAAATTGCCTTCAATCCGAAAAAGCCACCCACATAGTGGCGGTATTGTTTCAACATTCATTAGGCAGCCATCGGCTTAAACACGTCTTCATCAAAACTTTTACATGTCACCCGGAACAACAAAGTTTAAAATTATTAATACTTTCTCATACAAGACTGACCTGTTCATAATTTATTCTCCGAATTTAAATAATATAGTCAATGATTTGAGAAGTAGTCGGGTTGAATTCAGGAGGAATACAATATATAAAGTCATAAATCTAGATGGTAATACCCATCAGATATGCGGGCCAGGCGGCTTCTACCTCTAGCTCAGCGGTTGTCAGTTGCACGTCAGATCACCAGAGCTAGCCCAAAGACTTATTGAAATAATCCTTCTCTTATAAAAGGACGGATTAATTAGTCTGGACTTACCCACTGAATACAAATACAAGTTTGGCAGAAAATGCACGTTGCAGCATCTTTTTTAGATTATTCTTTAAGATTACTAAAATAAAACTTTGCTGGGATAAAGTAACGACTTTAAGAAAAACGTAGTATAAATTAATTGCTTTCTTCTATTGTTTTTGCCAACTATTATCTCTTGCGCAAAATGATTAGATGAGAGGAAACGCCTAATTTAAGTAGGCCTACTACTAATAGTATTAGTAGTTAACTGAATTCCATATACAGTATTCATATATAACAAAATATTAATAACTACATTTTTTAGTGCCATATTTCGATACTAGGACAAAAATATAAAAATAGTAATAGTTTTTATTATTTACTAGGGGAGACCCCTGCGTGATCCACGCGCCAACCCCTGATGGAACCTTGTTATGTTTTATATTTATTTATTATTATTTTGTACTGACCTGGTCATTCGAATCAACTGTTTTATCTGTTATTTTATTCAATTGGTTGCTATGGTAATGAATGTAAATACATTCAAGAAATATATGTGTTGGTTTATCAGTCTAGGACTAACCTAAAATTATGTTTAATTTATTTTACCTGCCTTAACGGCAACGTACACACATAATTTATGTTTTTGTGCACATCTTTGTACAGTATGTTTTAAATTATATAAGTTTCATTTTTCAATTGTCGTTTTTTAGTTTTTAATAATGTTGTTTATTTATTGGTATTACAGCTGTGGGTTTAACGCCCAACTTGATCCTGTGAATTTATTAAGACTAAATTTACAAATATTGAAATACAAAATGTTTTTATCAATATGAATTCTAGGCTATGTTACTCAGGGATAGTGTAGCTTCTTATTTTAACAAATTTTCAATTGGTTCAGTAGTTCCAAAGATTAGGCTACCCCCTTACATAAAAACAAACAAATTTTACCTTTTTATAATATTAGTATAGCTAGTGTGTGTTGTTTTTACTTCAACAGATACATCACAAAAACCTGTCTTAAAAGTTAGAAATACAAATAATTGTTTTAACTTTGAAAACGGCTGATATTGAAAATATTATAGGAAACAGCTGACTACTGTTACTATTATAGTTTACATTTTTGTTAAATATTGCGTATATTTTGTGTTGTTCTTATGTTCAACGTATATAAAAAGTATATAAAAACACGCTTGTATTGAAATGAAAATTTGTGTCAAAATTTCAAAGCAATCGGTGAAGAACTTTTGGAGATTATCGATTTTGAACAAACGCACATTTACATTTTTATTTATATAGACTAGTGGACCCGGCAATGCTTCGCTATTGCTTGATTTACCTAACCTAAAATTATATTCAGTTTTTGATCCAAATCAGTTGTTGATCAAAATCAGCTGTTTTAAGCTTTTCATACGAACAGCTGTTTTTTGTGCCCCTGATAAAATCAAAAGAAATCTCTCTTCTTCTTCCTTAAGATTGACCTTCCATAAGATTAACATTGAAACTTTGAGGGAGACTGGGGCGTATCCCTGAGGACCGATGAAAATTATAATGGGATTCTGCTCATCTACAGGACACTACCTTTCTAACGGTATGCGCGAATTTCTCCTACGATGCACACAAGCTGAGAAAAAAGGACGACAAGTTTTGTGCTTGCCTATTAATATATAGAGTTAGAAAGTTTTGAATGATAAATATGTAAATTATCTACTATGTAGACTACATTTTCATGACCTAGTTATTATAATACGCTGTTAAATTGACTTGTTATATACTATTTTTAACTTGAGTACAATTTATAATACTTAAATTGCAGTTTCGTCTATTATGATCCAGATAGTGTAATCTCTATACTAATAGTGAAAAAAAGATGAAATTATTCATACAAGAATATTAAGCGGTTTAATTCTACTAACCTAGCTTTTTTTCATTTTGTCATTATTTTTAACCTTTTTATGGCATTTCCTAAACATAAGTGATTTTTTCTAAAAGATTCGAATACAAATTAAGTGATTGGCAGAGTAAAGAAAACTACACGATAAAGACTTAATTATTTGTATTACATATACGCTAGAATATAAACACTTGTGACTGTATAACAATAACTGGATAACGCAGCTGAACCGCTGACGTCAGTTGAGCGAGTTTCTAAAATTGAGTTTATAGGTTTTAGGTTTCAACCAACTATTTGGGAAATTGGCTGAATAGCTGCATACGTGAACGAAATATAATAGTAGAATGTATTTACACATCAGCCTCCAGCCCCGGCTCACGAGCTGCTACTTTCCGCTAGCAGCGCAAAAACTCACTTTTGCACCTAACCTGGCAATCTCGGATTCGCTTCGCTTGCACCAGAAAATTTCGCATACCTCAGTCGGCTTCGAATCAAGATCTGCCTCCACTGTAAAATCCCCCGTGATCATTTGAACCGGGTA
Organism: Philaenus spumarius; assembly: GCA_018207615.1. Classification (NCBI taxonomy): domain Eukaryota; kingdom Metazoa; phylum Arthropoda; class Insecta; order Hemiptera; family Aphrophoridae; genus Philaenus; species Philaenus spumarius. The sequence continues at coordinate 185,901 of JAGFPH010000609.1, read as the reverse complement.
CTTGTATGGTATTTTACGTTTTGATCGATCTTGGAGGAACCAGAGCTATACGGTCGCGTAGAAAACAAAATGTACAGAATAATCTCCCATTCAACACGCTTTTATTAGCTTAGTATGTATCTATGTAACGGAATCTTTGACCGTGATTTTCACCCCCTTCAAAACGTCTGATTGATTTGAAACTTTGCACACGTATCAAAAACCGATGACAATGCAATAATTTAAATAGTTTGTCCCATTATCCTTGCCAGGACCCTCAGTATTAGCGATTTTTTATTATTGCTTGACCTGTAGCCTATGTAACGGAATCTTTCATAGTCATTTTAACCAACCTTAAAGACATCTGATTAACTTGAAAATTTGCACCAATGACAATACAATAATTTACATACACCCCCATCCCCTATCCCCGCACCTCTAAATTTTAAATACATAATTTTAAATCTACTAGTAGTTCTGTGAACAGTAGACCTCGCTCGTTAAAATAACAAATGTGGTTTCGAGCTTAGGTTAAAAATAGTGTGCCAGTAAGGAAGTAAGCACAAGGTTTAGCCAGTGAAACATTGTTTACAATTCCCGCGATTCCGAGATTTCTCGTTTTTATTTCTTTTCTTGAGCTTTAACTGCTAAAGATTTTCTTTTAGAGGCATTGTGTTTTATTTAGGTTAATAATGCGTAAGATAGCTACAAATATCGCGTTATAGAGGGACAACATACAATTAAATATTTACATACTTAAATAACTAAAACTTAACAATGTATCATAAGTTAACTTAAGTTACATATCATATTCCAATATTAGAAATAATGAAAACAAACGATGTTAAAACGTCGTGATAGTGATCTCAACCCATGTACCAACACTTCCCACGGTGTCCTACGGTCATTTTTTGTATGTCCTTTATCGCCGCGAGGTTTCATTTGTTTCATCTCATTTTGTAATTCAAGTAAAGCTAAGTCAAATACTTTTATGAAATTTACAATGATAATTTACAGGTATACAGTTCAATTCTTTCATTTATCCTCTACACTTTTTAATAATAATATGTCATTTTTGGGCAAATGATATATTCCTAAATTACTATTCAAAACAGGCCTAGTTTTGTTAGCAGTCTTGTAGTAGGAACATAAAAACTGGTGTTTTCAAAATAAGAAATTTGAAATTGATCAATATTTTTATACATTCTATTTAGAACTAAATTACGAAACTTTTTTACATTTATGAAAGAAATTACAATAATTTTTATTACTTTTTATGTAGGCTTAAAGTTAAACATTTTCCTTTCGTTACTGAACGTGATTGTTTCTTGAGCTAAGTTCTTAATTTTACTTCAATAATTTTTTTACTGGCATATATGAATTCCTTAAACCTTTATCTACAAAAAATCTATGGAACACTTTTGAATTGGTTTAGAATAAACGTATAAAACATGGTTGAAATACAAAAACTTGGACGATTTTTAACAAATTCGAAGTTTACGGCCATTTTGTGAGCTTACCGTTAGAGATACGGAAAAAAATCAAGAATACAATTTTATTTAAAATTTAATTTTCTTTAATGCTATTAGTTTTTAAATTCGACTTACGGTTAAGCCACAAACTGGCTTTGGAAAAAAGCTTACACTGAGAGAAACGGTCCGGCCACCATTTTTATTTTATTTAAGGGGTTAAAAATGGAAAAAAACCGTATATATACATGGCTCGGCCTTGGAATAAGGAACATTCATGCAAAAAATCATCAAAATCGGTCAAGGCGTTTGGCCGTAATCGTGAGACAGACACACAGACACACAGACGAAATGCCGAACGGTCGAGTTAAAACGGAGACCTCGCTTACGCTCGGTCAATAAATTATCACACTTACGATATACAAAAAATCGAGTCTCTTGATTACAATTAATTATGTAGGCTACATTTGATTCAGTTTTGAGACTAAAAAATAAGAAAATAAAACATAATTCACGTAATTCATGAATGCAATAATATGTAAATTAATTCCTAAAACTAAACTCAATTTAGGCTAATGTTTAAAAAAAGCTTTGTATCAAGAAAAGGAGATTCAAGCTTTTAAAAAAATAAATAAGACCAGATGTTAAAGTTTCTTTGTGCCAAGAAAGCCTGATTTCACACTTGATTCGCTTCTCCATTGAACTAACTAAACACCACAATCAATGTAGCTGTGGTGTTTTTTGTAACAAATTACTTCGACCGATAGGCAACTAAAGACTTTTTGTTTGTTAGTATTTTACTTTACCTGTTCACCGGAGGCGTAGACTCCAACGGATTTCGGGTTATTTATACATTATTTGAAGTAATTTGATTCAAGTTAACTGGCGCATCTCTCTTGGTATTGTGATCAGTAATACATTTTATTGTAGGCCTTCGTTTTGAGTACTATATTCCTAAAATCCATTTAAGTTTAGAAGGGGATGCGGAATACTACCCCCCAGGTGAAACGTGACGTCACGAAATCTGCCAACTAACCAATATGGAAGCCGTGTCCGCGACTGGAATACTACCCCCCCTAGCAAAAGCGGATCGCCGGAATACTACCCCCCGGAAAACTACCCCCCCAAGCAGGTTCCTACAATTATACTGTTATCGGAAACATACTGTGACTAAACAGTTTAGGTTAGTCCTCTAGTTTTTTTTTAATCTAATTATATAAAGTGATATTACAAACGCATCGAAACTTGAGTGTGCGTGACTGGAAAACTGCCCCACCGATCTCTGACGTCAAAATGACGTAGGAACCTGCTTGGGGGGGTAGTTTTCCGGGGGGTAGTATTCCGGCGACCCGTTTAGAAAACGTATATATTATTTGGGAAATGCCTTCTTATTTCGAACGCCATCCCAGGTTATCGCAAATAATCCAAAATAATTGCTTATTAGAATACACAAACCTCTACATCGTTTGGTTTCATATTTTGTTAAGAGTTCTGTAGGATTTGTCTAGGCCTATTTGGAAAACGAACACAAGATGTTTTTCATAAATATGAATGTGTGTATTTCGGTCTCATCCTAGACCTAAACTAATATTCTTTTTTAACCGTGTATAACTATTGCCTTACATTCTCAAAAGTCTCTTCGATTAGTAAATTTTTAGGTTAAGACAAAATAAAATCAATGTCATTTTTAGCAAATGGTGTTAATAGTAGGCCTATATTACGTTATAAACCCGGTAAATAGGGGTTTCCTTTCGAGCATGATAGATTGTTCACCCAAGCACTGAATCACCTAACGGACGAGCTACGTACGATACTTTTCATTATACAACAACGAAAATGTATAACATAACATGCTCTGATGTATCTTCCACTTGTTTTGGCATATAACCAGTACTCTGAAGTTTTAGAATAGCGATTGTGTTTAGGAAAGTTATTAACATTTACATTTTCTTTTAGTGAAATACAAACCTTCAACATTGAATAACATTCTTCAACTCCATTAAGAAGTTGCTTTCATTTGCTTGGCTTTCTCCTATAAATAAACAAATAGTACGTCATCAAGTGTTTGATTTTTCTGTTACTTTTCCGTTAACAAAATTTATTATAGTCAATTTCACACTTGTATTTTGATTTTCTTGACAGCAAATGCACAATTATTTCTTGCGAATGTTTTAAAATATTATCTGGAATATCAGGCTCATTATTTTCATCACTGAAATCCATTACGGAAATTTTAGAACACAAAAGATGCATAAACCACTATGTTGACTCTTATTTTAGACTCTGTAACTAACCACTCATAAATAAATGTGTTATTGTTAAAATTAGCTGTTTCCATAAAACTTATATGGTTAATCTTATTTGTAAAATCAGCTGGTGCACAGAAAATTACGTTATAGTACCAATTACTACATATCAATTAATTACCACAATTAATTGATATGTAATCATTGGTAGTAGGCACAGAAAATTCTCTGTGCAATGCACGGAAAATAAGGACTTACTTATGTAAGAACAGGTACAGAAAACAGCCGTTTTCAAATTGTTGTATAGTGAAATATCATAGTGTTGTATCATGAGGGCACTAACATTGATTTCAGTTGGATTTTAAGAATATAGGTAAAATCAGCTGGGATTACAATTGCAGCCATTTCAAAAATGCTCCGACTATGTAATAAACTGATGGACCCAGTCAGCTCTGTCCAAATTAATATTTATTTTTTCATAACCTCCCCTAAAACATGTTTATTTTTATTTATATTACTAAAATTTAATTTAAAACAAGATGGAACACTTTTTCGAGACTTCGGCTCGTGTGTGTGTGTGTGTGTGTGTTTTTTTTAATGACTGTAAAAATCGGGTTTACCATATTCTAAAACTTATAAAACGATACCCCACACTGAATTTTCTAAAGTTTGATCCAAAAACATGACCCCGACGCGCTACGATTTTTTAACCCTCAAAATCAGTTTTCCCATACCAAAATACATATAAAACGTTACCCCCACACTATATTTTCAAAATGTTGACCCAATATTTTCAAAATGTTTACCCATGACCCCGACGCGCTACGACTCACGCTAGAAAGCTCAAAAGCTTTTCACCTCTCCGCAATAAAATTACGAAGATTTTGTTCACCACGACGCCTGTGAGTGCATATATTGTGTTAACAGATAGACACACAAAAATGATGGCATGTTTTCAATACTTCGGCATTTTAATGAGAGCCGAAGTAAAAATTAAAGAGTCTAAGATTATCAGGAAGTTAAAATTCTCCATTGTAAAATGCATTTTGAAAGAAGAAAAAGGCATTAATTTATAGACTGCCCTGAGCATGAGCACTAACAAACATAAACTAATTTTACTTCTATACAAAATCTTGCTTGGATTTTAAAACTATTTTTTCAAAGCCTCAGTTAAAACTATAGTCTAAATATTTTATTAAATAGGCCTAATGGCTGATTGTGCGGAAGTTGGAAACAGTTTAAGTATCGCCCACAAGAGTTGTGTTAAACTAAAACACATTTGTTACTGGCAACGTTCAACCCCAACAACATTATTAAATTGTTAATTTTAAATTGCTTGCGATTGTTTTTACCACAAGCATTCAGATTTGGATCGTTAATTTTCACAAATTGCTTCAATGAGCTGGTGGGTTAATTTATACAAATGCATAATCCGATTGTCGTCTATATATTAATTAATCAATTGTCTTAAATAAATACTTTTATGAGTTTAAATTGTGGTTAACACAGGTGAAAAATATTCATTATTTCAGTCAGAAATAACCTGAAAATTTATTTAATCTAAGGTTAAGTAATTGGAATAAGACGAAACAAAAATTAACTTCCAAAGATAAGGTGTTTTCAATTAACTTCAAAAGACAATGGAGTTTAGATATTAATTGTTTTATTAATATCTAAACTCCATTGTGGGAGCCCACTGATTAGTGAAATTAATTTCAGTATAACTAAACGTCTACTAATCCTTATTTTGGTAATGTCTTCCTTTCTACTGCAGTTTCGGGTATTCACCCATCATCAGGAGTAATACAAACACCTGATTATTATAATAATGTTTTTATTATTCCTGATGATGGGTGAATACCCGAAACTGCAGTATAAAGGTAAGACATTACCAAAATAATAATTAGTAGACGTTCAGTTATACTGAAATTGAAACTAAAATATGTTTGTATATCTAATTAGCATATTGTTTCTACTTCCAACAAAATTTGTATAAAACTTAATCACTCGGAAAAATTCTCATAATTATAAAATGTGCATTTCTGTTTTTATTAATTTGATGTATTTACAATATTTTATCAATGTAATACAGCTAATGATTAATAATTAAAGTCACACTCTTAGGACATAGTATTCATAAAATAATCATAGTTCATACACAAGGTCAGACGTTTTAAAATGTTCAGCTACTGTGAATAAGTTCAAAAATGAGTTCCAGAGGTGTTTTGTTTTCGACGAGTTTTGTTTTTTAAAATAGCAATATAATTTATAATTTTGTCCAAATGTAGCCGAAAGTAACTATTTAAAAACACAAATATTCTTGGTAGGGATATAAAAAGCATTTTAGGTGAAGCAGCAGTTAGCCTTTTACTATATATTAATATAAATAACAAAATTATAAAAATTAGACCTTCATTTGTTTAGTAATGTGCACATTGAGAAAACAACTTTTACCTCAATTTTAGAAGTCAGAGTACGGTTAATGTTCACATACAAACGTAAATTATAAAGTCATAGTTTGACTATAGCAATTATTGTTTTGCTTTACACAAAACTCTTCCCGGCGTGTCGGAATCGGACTAAAGTTCTATCCATTGCTGGCAGATTGCAGATGTTCCCTGATTGCTTAGTTTCCTCAATTATTTGTCTTAATGTCAGATTCTATTAGAGATTTTTGTAATATATGAACTGGCACTGAAAAACACAACAATCCTGTAAAGTCATCCAAATTTCGGAAGATATACAGTACGTCATAACATTCGTGTATAGCCTGATAATTCCATAGACAATTTTAATCAAACTTAGAGGAAAGTCTTATCGAAAATCCAAAGTACGACAGAAAATCTAATGAATATCGGGCCAATGATTCTGAAATTATTAACTGGCAAAAAATTGTGAAATTTTATAACTGAAAATAAGTTTACTTCATTATTAAGAAAATAACTAATAAAGGCTATTAAGTGTATAGAAGAACAATCATAGTAGGATATCTGTAATAATTGTATTACATTAATACCTATTACAGTTATTAACACATTAATGATTGCTATACCTTTCAAGTTTCATGTTATATTATTGAATCACTATGTCATAACTTATTTTGTGGTTTTAGGTTGTAAAAAAGAAAGAAATGAAATTCCAGCTAGCGCACGCAAGGTTTATAAATAACGTATCTTATTGCCCCTATCTCCCTAATTATTATCAACAAAGGATGAATTAAAAAATTAACCTATCTAGAGTCGAACTAATTGGTAGACTAAAATATTTCACCTCAATTACTGAAGCTTATTTATAATTGGCGATGAATCAGGGCAGGTGGACAGACGGACCGCGGCCATCTTTGATTTAATGCCGCCGTCCGGCTAACAATTTGTAATAATTGGAGGAGAAATTTTTTGTCGGACTTAGCGTATGTCCCTGTCACTGTGATATAGAAATGTTACCAGTCGGACAAGTACGTTTTTGTCCATCGAGCAATTTACCTCTGGGTATTGTTGTGGTCCATTGAGCGCGTGTGTTTATTTGTATACATCGTGGGAATGGTACATTCAAGCACACCTCAAAAAAATACACAAATTGCATTGATTTACAGTATAAAATACGGAAATGTTTAGGCACACTGGAGAAATTGTATCTCCAGAGGGTTTTTATTCTACCACTAAACTAGTATGAATATTAAAACACATTATTTCTTGAACTTATTTAACAGGAGAAGTCCGAATTGACTGTACCCCAAGGGCTCCGTACTGCAGCTATTATATTAAAAACATCATCGCATCTATTCTTCATATACGCAATATACTGAACTAACCATCTAACTAATAACAATATCCATGGTAGGAATACGATTTACATATTTTGTAAAAGTAATAGCAACAAGTGAAAGGAGGAGCTCTAACGCAATAATTACAGTAAACTGCATTAATGGAAGCACCACTGTTCTTCAAAATTTAGCTGAAGTGACTTCCAAAATAGAGATTGAATAGTTTTGAGCTACATTTTCGTGAACACTGAAAAGCACATAAATACATTTAAAAAATTATATAGTAAAAATTTTGGTAGTAAAATATAGTACATTTTGGTCCACCCAAAATGTATAGTAAAATATTTTCCGTTTTTTTTGGAGTTCATTACAGAACTGTGATGAACATGTTAACTGTTCTTATATAGACTACTTGCAACTTAGGCTAAGTGTACTTGCAATTAATTTCTAAGTATAATTAAATTTTACACATTTTCCTTGGAATGCGATTTAAAATTACGAAATTGTGTCGTAAACCTGTTGAACCTTTCAGCTAACAGAGTGAAATGGGGGAGGGGAAGGGGGGTGATAAGACTATGAACTCTTGACAATTAGACTCATAAATGTTTAAATAGAACGGTGGTTGTAAGAAGGAAAGGAAACGCATCTTATATTAAATAACGAGTTAACTTGACATCTTTATTATTTACACAATCATAAAATCCTTACTGCTAGTATTAAAATATTGAAATAATAATGAAGTCGTTTTCTCGTTTATAATGACACTGGGACAAACAGCAATAACTCTAATACAAAGGCAGTCGACAAGTGCCCATCCCCGATGTCGCACAATAGGCCTAAGGGTAAGGGTTTTATTACGGTCATTTTTATTTGCCTCACGCTGAGGTGAAATGAACTATAGTAATGACTCGAAGTAGTTAAATCCAACCTCAATAATATTAGAACAAATATTTTATGAGTAAATTATACGAAAGCCAGAAGTTAAATGGAAAGCTGAACATCCATGCAAATTAGTCTCTCAATTAAACAATGCTTATTTGAAAGAATTACTTTAAAAGTTACCGTTTTGTTGTCAGTAGATTACAAACAGTATTTACAACATAAACGTTATTAGTATAATTAAACAACTTTATATTAAATTTCAAATAATATTTTGTAATGGATTCTTGTATTCTTTGCTTTAATTACGAATATAAAATACAAGTAAATGACCTGTTTTTAGTATACGATTTTGTATATTGCATTGAAAAAATTTAATTTAATTTGTCTGCTAGGAAAGTATTAATTGTATCAATTGACAGTCGCAATTGTAATCCCATACCAGTTACAGCACAACAATTAACAATGTTACCAGTATTAACAATTTTAGTGGGTAATTGAAAACATTTAGAATTAGAATTTGACAATTTCTCACGTCTTCCAACATTTCTAATGATAATAATAAAATAATAATAATTAAAAAAACATAAAATGAACGATTTTAATTTTGTTCTTACTCTTTTAACAATTAAACTAATGAAGACGGGGTATTTCAAGTCAGCTAAACGTCAGAAACTAGGCTTGAACCTGTGAAAAGTTTTTGTGATCCCAACTGTTCAACCACTGCACCATGCAAATCCACAAAATTAAGAAAATACTGTTGTACAGGGTATTCCTAAGAATGTTAACACTTATATGAACGAATATCATTAAATAATATTTGTATTTAGTTTCAGTGATTTCAATTGTACAGTTGTATATACTTTGAGTATTGTACAACTTTTCTTCCTTCAGTCAAAAATTGAAATTTTTTTGAAGTTTTGGGACTACAGTAGAACCTCGATATTTCGGACCTCATTATTCCGGTTTTTGTGATATTTTCAATTAAAAAAAAAAATGATTTTCGATGTTAACATTTTAATTATTTACGTTAAAATATCAGTTCTGGGCATAATACTGTGCATTTATAAGTCTAACAGTGCAGTACTGTACAGTACATACCGTAAGAGTACTGTACTTGTATTTTTATTTTAGCCCCCTTGTAATCTTGGCCAGACTCTATTCACGGCATATTGTGTCAGTGCGACTGTAAAATGTCGTACGGCATAGGTGCTGCGACTAAAGATGTCGAAAATGATGATAATACAGACGATGACAGTGGCAATCAACCTAACATTTTGAGTCACGCAGAAGCAGCATCCCACTTAGATGAACTAATGGTTTATTTTGAACGTCAGGAGGAAACGGCCACAACCGAGCTCCTTGATCGGGCAACTCGCAAGCGCTACACAACACTGACACAGCAGAGCATCACGTCCTTCTTTTCAAGAAATTAGATTTGAGTGTTTTATTTTTATTTTTCAAGTGTAAATATGTACATAAACATATAGAATATGTGTTCTAGTGATTTTATTGTGTAAATATATGTGTCAAACATCATTCGTACTACATAAAGGTGATTTTCTGTAAGTATATGTATTATTTCGCTGTTTTTGAGTAATTCTCTGGTTAATCAGGATTTTCGGTAATCCGGATCGGCTCCGGTCCCAGTTAGTCCAAAATATCGTGGTTATACTGTATATATAATGATGCCAGCTTAATTTGAGCACTGTTTAAATTGTTAAAAATACTGCAAATAGATAATCATTGTCAGTGTTCTTTATAAAAACGTTCTTCCAACGCACGTTCTTTCCTCTAAGTTTGATTAAAATTTTCTATGGAATTTTCAATAGATACCCATTTCATTACTTCCATTAAACTGTCTTTTTAATTGTAACAACCTATCAACAATGACTAATTTCATACTAATACTGCTGAATCAAAAATAAAAGTACAATTGCAGCTCTTTAATTTTACTACTCTTACGAGTTGCTTTTGTTGAATCCAAATACAGAACTTAAGAGAAATGGAAAAGATGAACTACATAACTTATACAAGTTAGGTCATTTAAGTTTAAGTCTTCTGAATGGTTACGAGTCTCCAAAGTACTGTAGTTTTAAGTTCCTCCCTAACTAAATCTGAAACAGTACAAAACGTTTGGTGTGAGTGTCCGACGCGAAGTTAGCTAGTTTATTTAACTTGGAAATGTTTATGTTTTATACAACAATGAATCACTTTTTGAAAGTACTGTAGCGAGAGAATCTGGTTATTGTCATTAGGGACTAATTTTGTTTCCTGTAAATATTCACTTAACAATTTAATAAAAGCTGTTAGTATTGAAATTTCTAATTTATTATATTTATTCTGGTCAACTATGGTAATGCCTTTTTAAAGAACTATATTTATGAAACGTTTATGATTCATTTAACAATAATGTATATTGTGTAACGGTTGTGTGATTCAGAAAACTGTCTGACCTCTGAAAAATATCCAGAACATTACTACTGAAAGTTTTGAACAATTCAATTGAGAAAGCACGAAAATAAATATAAATTAATATGCGAATTGCATTATTTTATTTGGCGTAGTCAGAGTTAACATATTAATACGCCAGATTAAACATACTAATTATTACATCCCTTTCTAGAATAGTTTGTCTATCTGAATTAACAATAGTAAAACATCGGTATCTATGTCTGAAGACTTATAAACCAGTTTTCCAGCGCGGGTTACGGGAGCCCTTTTTTGAAGTTCTAATTAGGTATTAGTGGTAAACAAGTGGGTTGTTGATGGAAGATTCCAACCCTTGTGTCTTGATTGGGGTTGACAAGGTAACCGTCCTTGATATTATCTCCGAAGGTAACTGTAATTGATTAAACATTTAACTTGTCAAGTCTGACTTACGGACTGTAGGATAACGAGACAATTTCTCTGGCCAGAAAGTAACAAAAAATTAACATAAAAAAGCTAAATCAATTGTTTTTGCCAACTCCCAAAACTCGCCGCATCGCTCAAAGATCAAGAGAGGGAGTCGTTAGTGCATTGATCGATCGAGAGGAGGTTTCTCGCGGCTACTTTGAGTATATAAATAAAATAGTTGAAATATGAAGGGCTCTCCGTAAAACTCTAATTGGGAGGGTGAATTCCTTCCACATTTTTTCTACTCCTTTCTTGTATTCCGGATAATATTTCATTCTTGCAAATTTTTTCGCTACCTTTTACGATGACTAGGTCCGGAATCTTTCTATTAAAATTTAGTAACCGAATTAAAGAAATAGAACCGGCCTCTTAAAAGATATTCTCTAATTAATTAGATAATACGTATGGTGGTTTGTGCTGGAATTTCAACAAGTATTCGAATTAACAAAATTGGAATTGGAAGCCTTGGAATTAACTAAAACTCTGCTTCGAATCTTAGAACATATAGTATGAAAGTGTTTTTCTTTTAAGTATATATAAACATAATGGGTTTAGAATGAGTAACATTTTTATTTTATTCTTTATTGAATACATTCAACCATATTGAACAAATTCAACAAGCTTTTATTAAACCATTGTAATTCTTGAACATTTCGTGATTTACCCGATTTAAAATGTTTACAATATTAGTAACAACTCTAACTCTAAAACAATTTTTTTTCAATAAGTTCAAATGCTTTGGCATGTAGTTAACGTTTTGAATTATATATTTAACTATATGCCATATATTTTATTGACTGGAAATCGATATAGTAATCAACGACTTGCGAGTTATTCATTTATTGAATATATAAAAAACTTTAAGATGGGCACTAGTTCTTGACATTGTTTTACATTCTCCTATTTGTACTTTCTAAACCAAAAGAAATACAATTTATTTTCTAATATCTTCAATGTCAATTTTTAAGTATGCATAAAAGGTCTTTAGGATAAAACATTTAGTCGCTACGTCTTCCAAAAAGTTTGAAAATTGCAAAACAAATGGGAAATTTGTCTCGACGAACACATCCTGCTACCCTATCCATTTCAGTTCAATCATAATTTATGAACTTTGTGCCCCAAGCCTAGCACACGTTTTCATATTAATAGTATTTCCTGATCCAACAGAAAGACAGTACTCGTTTTTATTCTTTATTATACGGAAGTTTTAAATATTGTTGTATTTATTCATTTTACCTTTGTATATAAAAACAAATGAAAATCTTTGGACTTACGCAACTAATGATTATCAGCCTTTTGTTCAGTTGTCAGCCCTTCTTGTATTTTCCTTCTTCTTTCATTAGGCATTTACCATGCAGGTGCATTCATAGAATATATATATACAGCTCATCAAATACATAGGCTACCTATTACAATACGCAACCAATTTGTTTGCCTTCAAATATGGCGAAGAATCCAATCGTTATTGAATTGCTTGTATTCAACAATCCACCAAAGTTATTTATTCTAGACCTATACTCGCGACTCGAGGTTTGTATAATGTAACCAGATTGACTTGCCTTGATACTTAATGTTTAAATTTCAACTTAAATCAACTCAGAACGTTCTATCTTTGCTAAACCCTTTAAAAGGAAATGTCACCTTTATCATGTTTTATTCAACAACTGTAATAAAGTGCAGACACCAACAACCGTACTGTCCAACAACCTGTCCTAACTATTGAATCTGTGCTAAGAATATTTTAATTTGTAAATAGAGAAGCTCTATTTTTCATTCAAGCTCATTACGTTTCCTTTTGTACTTGAAATCGTAATTCAAAATTTGAACAAACACGAGATTTTATACAAATAAACACAATTTTAATTTCATTACTAGGGTTTTGGTTTGTTTCCTTTGATACTTATTTCTCAGTAAAACTATTCCGTGGAAGGGTGATTTAAAATACTAATAAACTTCTCCCATATAGTATAGGTTTTATGTAGGTTTTAATTAATATCTTTTAATAAACTGCTGAAAATGTTTAACAAGAAAGCCGGGCAAGAAGACATACAAGTCTAAGGTTTTCTGAAACATCAGATTTAAATTGTGTTCGCATCTAAAAGTGTTTACGATAAAGAACACCAGTCCTATACTATATTTAATCCAGCTGGGTTTTATATTTAAATTAAACAAATTTGGAGTTTTTAATCTACAAATATGTAGTCTACAAATTGACGATCATATTAAATTTTCTTATATTATATATTTTAATTTACCTCTTTAAAATCTTCAATGAATAATTTAAACTTTATTTCAAAACTTCTGACGATTTTCCTTATGAGTTTTGTTAGTTTTTAACAAACTCAAATCTTCAAATTTAAACTTATTATTGAAGAACATTATGATTCTAAGGGATTTGCCCTTTGCTGGTTCAAGAAATAATCTATATTCAGTTCGGATATACTGTACATCCTACATTATTTTTATTAGAAGTGATTGAAGACTCCAACCCAGCTCCAACCTAATGATCGCACCGGACGACCTAGGCACAGCAAGACATAACAACGTTTGTAAAAGATATACTTTAAAACCAACAAACATAGCCTACTTGTTGAATTACTTATAACGTTCTAATATTGTTGCTCTCATAATTTGGATTTGTTTCTTGATAAATATACGTATAATCTTCAATAATTGTGTTTGTATGCGACTTTGTTATAGCAATGATGTTAAAAATTTTCCCGTTAGAGTTGTCTGCCATCGATAGTGACCAGAATAAATGTTATCATTAAACATTAAGATTACTAAATAAATATGTTGCAAAATACTGGTAGAATTAGTTTTAGGGGGTAATTTTTGGGATAGCTGGTTGACAAATTGAAACTTTGCTGCCAGAAGTGATGGTTGATAAAATACGGCAGGATAAAATTAATGATTCACATCTAGCAAGGACACTGACTTACAGTAAGGCACATACAAAGGCTGCATTTCAAATGAACTCAGTACTCTAACGGTTAATGGCTCAAAGTCTGTGAGTTTTACTAATAACAGGATATTATGGATTGAAGATAAAAATAAAATAAATAATTAGACTGCCGGGCAAAACAAGCTCTTGGTACACAGGCCAAAACAAGTTGCTTTTTATTTACTTGATTTATGTCTTGGCTGGAATTGCTACTCAATTTACGACTTCCATAAAAGGTTTTGAATTAATTGAAATTAAGAAACTGTAGAAAAATGATTGTTTATGTATTAAATACGGTTCTAGATAAGGCGCGCTTTTATGTCGCGGAATGCGATTTGAGCTCAGGATGGATGAACCTAATTACGAGGAAATAATTAATTATAACTCCTAAAATGTAGAGAAGACAACTAAGAGCGACACGTAGGCGCGAGATCGCCTGCTTTGAACTTGGTTTATGTCTGTATAAGGAGAATGTAACTGATCTTTAGTACGTGTTTTTTATAATAAATTGACGGCCATTTTGAGATTGTATCAGCGTAATGAAGTAATTATTTTGTCAGTTGATTTTCCAGTTTATAATATCAGCTGATTTTGTATTTATTTGTAATCGATATTACTTTGCAGTTTTCATTTAAAAATTATATTTTTTAAAGTATGGTTAGAATTAATTTAAGTTTGACATAATTTGGAAATGAGGAGAGATACTAAATCAACAAAACTGTTTATTATTATGTACTTGGTCTTCGGATATCGACCGCGTCCCTATTGTCTGAACGTTGAGACAATAGTCAACGTGGATACGATAGTCAACGTGAAGACGATAGTCAACGTGGAGACAATAGTCATCGTGGAGACAATAGTCAACGTTGAGACAATAGTGACGCACGATCTCCGAAGACCAAGTACATAATAATAATATTTGTGACTTAGGTAGTCTATATTTCAAAATTAAAGCTGTCTATGTTTAAAATTTCTATAAACAAACCTTTGCAATATCTCTTTTTTAAAGAGAATGACGATCGAGTGAAGACTCGATTATAAAGAAGTATTCGAGTATGCCAACATGTATAAAATCTTTCCATTTTAATCTGTTGATATCGATGTATACATTGTGAGGATAATGAGGAACATAAATGTAAATAAAAGAGACGGATTACCTTATGATTAAAAACCTTAGAAAATTGTTACTTAACTTTTTTTAATTTTACGAGGTTTTTCATTTGGAAACCTATTATTTTTAAATTGGCATACACTATATGTTAACTATCGCAAATTAAAATTGTTTTAATGTTGAACTTATAAAACCGATAAGAAAAATAGGAGATATAAAAATTCTCTACGTATTCAATCTGTAATAATATTATAAAGAAGTAAACTTTGACCTCTTCTAAGTACTGTTGGATAATTTGGACTTTCCAGAGGTTTTTCAAACAAATAAAAATAAACACCTATTAAACCTTTTGTTGCTTAGGGCTATGAACATCGTTTGTTGTAGTTGGTACAGCAGCAAAACATTATTAATATACATAGCCGACTGATTTTAATACATTAACACACACTTTAAAAACTGGCTGTCATTCTAACCCCAGCTGTTAGTTTTAACCAATACCCCTTTCAATTCAAATCTCGTGCCATTACGTAAACTGTCCACAAATCAATAAACTAAAAATATTTAGGTACTGTTTGCTAAGGTAATATTGATTTGATTTTAGTAGTAATCTAAAATATGTATTAATTAATTTTAATTAAGAAACCACAGTTATAAAATAGGACTATTGAACAATGTTAAAAATAATTTAGTTTAGCTTGTAGTTAACCTATATCAACTGTAACCGAAACATACGAAATACGTTGCCCAACGGACGTTTTACAAATTATTAAATTAAATCATGAACATGTTTTTATTGTGAGTAAAAGCATTAATGTAATAGTAATAATATTTTTGTTTATATAGTACAAGTGAAACATTCAACCTAAAATTTAGGCTACGTTAAATGGTTTTTCTTAAAATTAATATTGCAAGCGTAACTTAGTGAGAACAATAGTTGTGAAACACGCAGGGGTCTACTCTAGTTTATTATAGATTGTCGATTTAACCCAAAATTTAAAAATATTAGTAGTTTCGATATAACAGAATAAGCTTATTTGAGAAAAGGAGTTCTATTATTGAAATTTCGTTGGTTAGTCCGCTGCGTATAGGCAGTCTTATAAATTTCAGAGGGTATGCTCGGTTTGTCATATTCTTAGCTTAGATGATCTGTATTATTACCTCATGGTTTATTCTATTTATACCGTACAAGGAACAACTATCCAACATTATATAAGTTAACACTACAAATGTTCTAAGTTTATCTTCTACAACAGATGTTTATTTTAACTGTAACAGTTTTAAAAATTTAAGATTAATATCAACTTATTAGTTACTCAAATTAAATCGTTAGATTTTAATTAATATGAGTTGTTTTTATATTGCTGAAAGAAGATTTTTATTTCAACAGATAAGATTATGAAAACACATTGTTATATTTTCAATAAATTCAAATAAATATAAATTATATTCTACTCTAAATGTTAATTGAATCAAGATTTGAAGTAAAACATAATTAATATCGAAAGTTTTCTCATCTAAAGTTATAATTTTAGTGCAGCATTTGGTTAGTAAAAGAAACATAAATCATCTTAACAACACTATAATCTTGTTTGTTTAGTCATCCTTAAAGTAATTATGAAAATATAAATTTGTATTTTAGACGAAACGAGTCTGTATTTCATTTTACTTGATTACTGTTTGAGTTGCTATGAATAAATAATTCATAGAAAATCTCCAAAGTCACGTGTGAAGTCTAATATTATTGTTATGGGAAATAGATTATATTCGGTGGTGGTGACAAGAGCATTGCGTAATGAATGTTAATGTAAAGGTCGGCCTAAAGTTGAACATATTATTTGACCTTGAATGGAAATAATTTGTCGCTTCCGATTTTACAAATAACACACTTTATCGTAAACACTCGCACAAAAAATCATTTTACACCATCTATTTAATGGGAAGTGAAAACATTAATATTAGTAAGATTTTACACGATACGTGCCATAAAACTGGTTTAGAAAGTTTTAAGTTGTTGGTTGGAAATGAATAATATCCTAGTAGTTAAATAAATAAATATGGGGATAATTTTATTAAAATACCATCAGTTTTGTTAAACAATTAGTTATCCTTTCAAGAAATCACTATAATTAATAAAATAGTAAAAAATAAAAAACAAACTAATCATATTTAACAAAACTTCTACTTTTTTGAATAAAATAATAAATCATAAAGTTAATTGGCGTTTCTATATGACAAACAAATGTGTTTTGAGGACCACCCGGAGGAGGCAATCACTGTCCGCTGCGGAGTAAGTGGCCCCTGAACAAGGAGATCGTCCCTCTGATAACAGAGTCCGCAGTGATTTGTTCCTGTTTCGATGTGAGATAACGTGAAATTATAGAACATCGATAGCGAACTCTAATTACTTGTATTCATGTGGGTAATACTAATTATTGCGACTAATGATAAGCTTCAGCTTTGCAGTAATCATATTAATATTGCGAATACAGTGTCGTGGATACTCGACTGTGCATTTAGTAGAGCATTAGTGTCGGTCAAATCTGATGGTGCAAGGGCATTTCAATTTATGTAGCTGGTTTATACGGATTACATTATAATAATTAAATAGCACTACGTTACTCAATTTAGATTGAAATAAAATTTAGTAACATTGAATTTCACTCTTTTTCATGCTTAAAATATACACCGAAAGAAATGTTATTTGTGTGATATTTGACTTAACAGAATTGATATTGATCCTAACACGTTCAAAATAAAATTTTTTATGATTGAAATTATTTTTGTAAATATTCTACAGTTATCTACGAAGAGACATATACAGCCACGGGGTTAGCGTACCTGTCTATGATGTTTTACGTATTCTGTTCAAATAGGAACGAATACCATGGATTTTATTTGTCTAATTGGAAAATATTAATTTCAGACAATGATAGTACTTTTGGCCTTAAGACCACGAATTAAATTATTATAATTATTTTTTATTTTATATTGCATACTTGTAAGTAGTCTGTTTTAAAACATAGTTACTGTAGTACATTTATTTTTGATAAGAAACAAGAATGATTGGTTATTCAAAATAATTAGTTTTGACAATCACTTTTAAGTATTTTCTAATTCGTTGATGATTTAGAGAAATAGAATGTAAGTAAAACGTTATGAAACAACAGTAATTTAGTCAGTGTAAGAAATGAAATAATTTTGAAAACTGTTAATCAATTAAACGGACGTTATCTGGTCTGAAGTTAAATGTCTTCGTAGCCTATTGATACAATCATGTTTAATAAAACAGGCAAACAAATTATACAAGTTTCAAACTAAGCAAGTTGAGTGTCTCTAAGGTAGAAACAAAGTAAAGTTAGTATCTATCAATATTGTGTCT